>JASAMZ010012935.1:0-21982 GCA_030248115.1 Linhomoeus sp. GSCO2_2 | reverse complement strand
AACTCCATTAAGTACACCAGTACAAGCAGTAACAGCCCAAACACTCTCCACCAGAAGGACGTTGTACAACTCTGTAAAGAATTCCATAACTGAAACTGAAACCCACAGTTTAGTTTCAGTTATTTAAATGCCAAATTTTGCCAATTTCGGCAGATTCTCATAAATTCTCTTCGAATTTTCTACACATGCAGGCGTTTTGTTCGAATTTAGGTCCAAATATGCCGAGGAATGCCATTTTCCAAAGTTTAGGAATTGCTTCTTTGTCCGCTAAATATGATTCCACAAGAATGATTTTGAGCAATTCGTGGTGACTTTTTGAACCTTCAATAACTGAAACTTAGTTTCAGTTACTGAATCTAAACTCGCGCGGATTCCATAACTGAAACTTAAACTGAAACTCAGCCAGCACCATAATTTTTACTAAACTAAAACTGAAAACTAAAATGTAGTTTCTATTGGTCACCCTGGTGCAAGCTGTGTGTTAGCAGACCTGGCTCTTAGCTGGTATGAATACAAATGGTTCAGCGCTAATCCTTTAACACCTAATCAAGCAATGGCCAGATATGTAGACGACGTCATAACATGCAACATACAAGATACCGCACTGTTGTGCCAGAACATGTACCCAAACGAGCTTACCCTTAACGATACTTCGGTTACTCCCAAGTTGTCCCACTACCTCGACCTAACAATTACTGTCAATACGAACAATACTACTACTATAAACATATATAACAAGACAGATGACTACAACTTTCACATCAATAGATTCTTTATAGACACAAGCAACATTCCCTATGATTTGCCATACAGAGTCCTGGAAGGCCAAATTTTGAGATTTCTTAGGCTAACGAACAATCCAGATAATCTATGGGATAGAATACGCCAAATTACGGAAATCTATACTAATAACAAATTCTGTAAAACAAAAATTGTCAAAAGCATTTTAAAAATCTTCCACAATTACGAAAATCAAGCCCGAAGTATTATACCTAATTACAGCAAGAAAGAAGTCGTGCGTCGGATTAATTGCTTGATATAATCCTAAACAACTGGTTTTATATGTACATTGCGCCTTTACCAATGTGTTCACCCTTTAATTTCACCGTGTTGTTCGTGTGCGCGCCAGCTGACAGAAGCGAAGCCATTTCAAAACTTGAATGCCACATCAGTAACCCGTTTTCATTTCTAAATATTGGAGAAAATGCAAGGCAGTAATGGACAACGGCGACACCGCTTCAAGCTCTCTCCAGAACCGGACTGAAGCCGACCTTACTCCGGACAACTTACCACCTATGCCAAGCAAATCGTTGACATGGTTTGAATTTTCAGTCTCGCTCACTCCAACTTTAAGTAGGCAAAGTGGCAAAATAGCCCATGGTTACAAGAAACATACATATGCAAAAGCCACTAACTGCTGTGACTCACCTAGTAGAGCCAACTCCCTAGCTCCTACTAAGATCTCACCTAGTGGAGTCGGTATAGTAGGCACCTAACTCGTGGATTACCGTTATCAATCTCCTCTGTCCCTCCTCGGCGAGGAAGCGACTAGCTGACCGGATGGAAGTCGAGTGGAAGAGTCGACACGGTCGGTCCACAACTTCTCTTCGCACTTTCTTCGCTGAACTCACAAAGTGCCGGGCTTTACAAACTGGTCGTGGGATGTAGACGTTCCCTTGCGCTCTTGTAGCGATAGCGGGAAAGAGAATAGTCGGGAGTACGAATACAAAATGGTAGCACGGTAGCAGGGAAAGGTATGAACAGGACCTAGGCTCCCGCGCCAATGAATCACGTTACCCAAAGACAGTTGGGGTCACGGATCGGGTTTCGCTAAACCTTAGCGGTTGGAGTCAGCCTTAGGGCTTTCACCAATTTGCCGTTACGACGGGCAAGGGTTCGGTCCACCGAGGATCGGGTTCAAATTATGACGATTTGGTCCCCCTTTTATATCGGTTGGAGTGGAGATAGCAATCTCTGCGATAATATGAGGGCTACAGCAGCCTCAGAATTTGCATATTAGATGGAGATGGTAGGTTTGAATAGTTGAATTTACTATACGCACCACCATCAAAGCGCCCCGATCGGCGCATCAGCGCCTGACGGCTGTGCACATAGCTGTAAGGGTTGGGAGTTCCTGACGAGCCTCCCCAGCCTGGGTGTCAAACTTTAGAGGCGAAACACCCTGTACCGTTTCCAGAATTCTTACGTCATACAACAAACCCGTCCCAAAGTTTAGGCTAGGTAAGTTAGGTTTAAGTTACATCTATCTTAAGTCTACTCATATATGAAGGAGATAACACAATCATCGAATTCAGTGCACCACGGGACATTATAGTTAGACCTCAGGTCGTTAGACCCTGTGCCATTGTCAGTGCCTATGTTTAGGATGCCACCAGCTCCCGTGCCTGTGAATACACAATAGATGCTTGCGTTTAGCCCATAGACAATTGGGTTCTGCCCGTAGAACACTTCGTCGCCCTCATGCCAAAAGGGCCTATGTACCATTTTGGTCGAAATGGAGTTATTGGTACCCAAAGGCTTAGGTGATTTTGGCGCTTCTTTCCACAAAGTCCTAAGTGCGCGCGCGCACTGACTACTGGTAGGGAGATACACGCCTTCAAAGGTCTGAAAAGCCAACAATGTCCTATGTGCGAAGCGTTATATTGGCTACAAGGGTCTATGTGCTAAAGAAAACTGGGCACAAAGGCCTAAGTAGCAGAGTTAAATTTGGTGCAAAGGCCTATGTGACAGAGGTGGCTGCATAAAACAAAGAGTATCTAGGACACAGTACAAGCTATCCATGTCTCCTCTGGAGGGATACTGTAGCTCTTATGGGGCTATGGGTGCATAACAAATAAATGCGCTATGTGCGTCGTGAAAAGAACTACGGTAATTTGAAATGTTCTTTTGGTCGTATCTCAAAATTAGAAGAAGCTGTTTTAAAAAAGTTGAGTTGTTTTATTAATACAGAGTGGTTTGTGAGTGTTTGGAAGAGTAAAAGAGTGGATACTTTTGTAAAGTATTTCGAAGCCTTTCCGATATGACGCGCGCCCGCCCGGAGTCCACTATTCATGCGCTACTTCTGACACGCTCCTTTCTGAGAAGTTCTTGCAGGGCAACATTGGGATCGCCCGGGATTATTTTTTTAGCAAGACACACGCATTTCTGAGCGGTTGTTGCAGGGCAACAGTGGGATCGCCCGGGATTAATTATTTTTGCAGACAAAGTTGTTCGTAAGACAAGGGTTTAAAAAACAAACGTATTTTTTTGGAATTACCGTTCAACAACTGCCTCAACGTAAGCTTTCAAAACGGCCGGAGGGTGCGCCCCTACAACGGAAGGCGGGCGAGTTAGGGCCCATTTGCTGTTTGAACATTTGGGTTGCTGTACTTCGCGATATTCAAACTTTTGAGTTTCGACCAATAGAAGAACAAATGATCAGTGAGTCAAGAGCTATCCAGCAACTCGTCTCTCTACGACGCACGCTGTGCGAGTTAGAGTGATTTCTATGCTAAAAACGCGAGAATGTCGCTTTTCGTGGTGCGTGTTTGCGTAATTAACAAAATTTTTACGCCAAGTAAAAGAGCACGTCGAGACCTTTTAGTTGACCTATCACGCCGCTCTACGACGTAAGACGAGCGTGTTAGAGCCGTTTTGCCTTTTGGACCTTCGGGTTACTGTGGCGCGCGCAATTCAAACTTTTGAATTTCGACTTCTGTTAACAGAATTATCAGTGTGCCGAAACCTATTCAACGAACTCAAGATCGTCTCTCTATGACGGAAGACGAGCGAGTTAGATAAGTTTTGCGTTTTAAACCTTTAGGTTACTGTAGCTCCCGAAATTCAAACTTTTGAGTTTCGATCAATCGAAGAACAAATGCTCAGCGAGTCGAGAGCTATCCAACCAACCCAAGATCGTCTCCGTACGACGCACGCTGAGCGAGTTAGAGCGATTTCTGCGTTTAAACCCCAGAATGTCGCTTTTCGTGTTGCGTGTTTGCGTAATTAAGAAACTTTTTTATACCAAGCGAAAGCGCACGTCGAGACCTTTCAGTTGACCTATCGCACGCCGCTCTACGACGTAAGACGAGCGAGTAATAGCCGTTTTCCGTTTTGACCTTCGGGTTACTGTAGCGCGCGCAATTCAAACTTTTGATTTTCGAAGTCTCTTAGCGACATTACCAGTAAGTCGAGACCTTTCCATAAAGCCCAAGATCGCCTTCCTACGAGTTTCCAACGCTGAGATCTATGTAAGAGCGTAACCCACGAACGGACGAACGAACGGACGGACGCACGCACGAAAAGCTCTCGTAGGGGTTCGCCCGGGACGACACTTAATGAGTGCACCCCTTTTACTGACTGCGTGCACCCCTTTTACTGACTGAGTGCACCCAACGTAAATCTGGCCGGCGTCTAGAATTACTGACTGCGTGCACCCCACAAAATTACTGACTGCGTGCACCCCGTGAGCCTGGCCATCCGCCACCTTTGACACGGAGCGAGTGCATAGAAGGGGCACAGCAGGCCTAAGCAGGCGGTGAATTAGATGGAGGAGTGTTTATTCCACTTACAGTTTGCACTAAAACTCTGTCGGCGTCGCGCCTGGCGGGTCTCAACTGAGGCTTAGCGCGACCACCAACTTCAGGGCGCGCTCCGCGCGCCCTGAAGTCGGTCACCGGTCGCGTTAAGCCTAAGTTTCGACCCGCCAGACTGCGACGCCGACTGACTCTTGTGCACTGTGGGCGCAGGGCGAGCCTAAGCATAGCCTGAATCAAACGAGAATCCTGCTCGAAGTTTATAGAGCGCCCGTCACAAGAGTGCCGACGAGTGGGGTGCACTCAGTCAGTAATTTCGTGGGGTGCACGCAGTCAGTAATTCTGGACGCCAGCCAGATTTCCGTTGGGTGCACTCAGTCAGTAAAAGGAGTGCACGCAGTCAGTAAAAGGGGTGCACTCATTCAGATTTTACCGTTCGCCCGGCTGAGGCCGGGCGAAAAAATGTGACATAGGCCCTTTTGGTTTGAGGGCGACGACTTCAGATAGATCTAAAGACATTTGACATTGTGCCTCTGCCAGTGCCTACATTTAGGAGCGCGCTAGCTCCCATGCCTGTAAATACACAATTGATACTTGGGTTTAGCCCATAGACATTTGGGTTTAGCCCGTAGGAGATTTCAGATACATCTAAAGACATTGCTTGTCACGAACACGTTGCACATCTGTAGCTGAACATAGTACTCACCATTACGAAGTATGGCGCACCACAGCTACTAGTTGTGTGGAAAGAAACTATAATAGAGACGGTGGCTGTTCTTCGACGACACCAGTGGTGGGCGTGTACGACGAGAGGAAGTGGACGAGTATCACGCGCATTCAGTCCATCGCTCGATCGAGTGATCAGTGCTGCTTCTTCTTCTGGCTCGGCTGCTGGTCTTCAGCAGGGGGGCGGCAGTCGGTGGTGGTCGGTGGTGGAAGGGGGCGGCAGATGTCCTTCGATGGTCTTGACGATCTCCTTGAAGTCGGGCCTCTCGTCGGCATTCTGCGCCCAGCAGCGCGTCATCAGCGTCCACATGGAGGCCGGCATGTGTTGAGGACGCTCCATCCGCTCTCCCCGCAGCACGTGCCGTTGCACCTCTCGCGGCTGCATTCCTGAACATCAGAGAGAGGAGAGGCATGTACAGACTGGCTGGCATGTAGATTGTGGAGTGCAATGACGAGAAGAAGGGGTAGCCACCGGGGAAGGGCTCGCAGCCGGCGCTGTAGACTTCCCACATGAAGACTGCGAAGGAGTAGACGTCGGTCTTGAAGCTGTACAGGCCGTACTTGTGTGTCTCGGGAGCGAACCAGCGGATGGGAATTCGTTTCTTCCACTCAGGCCTATACTGACACAGCGACCGGTCGTCCCTGCCGAGGAAGAAGTCACCGATCTTGACCAGACGCTCGCCATCCTCCGTGACGTGGACGAGGCACTTTCGGGCGGCGACTTCTACGCGAATGTAGTTCTGATTGTGCAGGTAGTCGACGCCGCAGGCTGTGTCCAAGCAGAAGCGCGTCAGGTCGACCTGTCGCAGCTGCGCCCAGTTGCTCTCCTTCTGAAGGAACTTGTCGAGAGAGCCGCCGTTGACGTACTCCATCACGATCAGGATGGGCTTGTCGTTGGCCACGACGCCGTAGAAGCGGACGATGTTGCGATGGTTGAAGTCTCCAATGAGGCGCGCGTCTTTCATGATTTCCGCCACTGTTCTCGAGAGAAGGTGGGTGAACAGGCGCTTGACGACCACAGTCACCGTCTGGCCGCGGGGAAATCGCTGCGTGCCGAGAAAAACTTCGCCGAAGTCGCCGTCTCCCAGCTTCTCTCCCAGTTGGATGTCGTCGCGCTCGATCCCCCAGCAGCTCATCGGCTCCTCTTCCGCCTTCATTCTTCGGTTAGTTATGCGAGAAAGGTACCTATTGAACGTCCGTTTTTTTTATTACAGTATCCAATAATCGAATGCACAGTAGCTGTATCCGAAACGTGTCATGCAAATCGGCACTCCGACGAAGCACATGGATTTGTTGTCCTCCTACGGTACGATTTATGTCGTCAGTGTCCGACCAGGTAATGCTTATGACTGTTGGACGGTCATTGCGAGGTTGAAAACAACACTACAGGTCAGGAGTGGCTGCGCGATGATAATCAGACGGGTTGACCGGACTATCGTTGTCAGTGTTAGTCGTGACTCGTGACGGCCTCGCACAGAAACGACACATCAGATTAACTATCCACCGCACAACACTGAATAGCTACGGTGATGCGAAAACTATCACTGTCATTCTGGTGACTTCCTTCTATTGGCTAGGCCGGCCGCATCTGAATCATAACAACAAAGAGGGTCGGTGTAAGTGGACGTGGTTACCGTATTCCATACGTCCGACAAGGCACGTGCACCGATGCATCAGTTCAGTACCTTCCTTCTGAGCAATTGGCGACCGGAGAACTATTAGGGAGGCACTGTATTGTACCTACGTATGTAATAACGAGCTCTCGTCTGTCTATCGTCGTGTCACGCACGTCTCCGTCGAGCGTGGCGCGAGCGTCCTTCTTGTCCAGGCGACTGCCACCGCCGCAGCAGTACATGCAGAGCAGAACAAAGAGGGCGCCGAACTCCACCACCGTGATGAGGGAACTGCCTGCACAAATGGAATCAGCTGGGGTTAACACAACGTAGATCTGTGACTGACTCTGAGTGTGACAGAGTTGTCAAAGGCGCTCGCCTAGCCAGATGCCCAGATTTCCTCCCAGGTCGGACAACATGGAACTCCGCTGAAAAACATATAATGTAATTCATTATGTTATTGAGATAGAACTAGGCTAAAACACGAAAAGAGCGTGCATTGAATGCAGTACATCGTAGGCTTCCCTCTCCTCCAGCAGCTCGTAGTTCATGCGCTCGTAGTACACCTCGAGTTGGAGCGTGTTGTCGCGCAACCAACCAAGGCAAACCTTCCTTCCGTCGTGCTTCGCGCCGTCGCTCCCCCAACTCTCGGTGTCTGCACACTCGGGCGCCTGACGAACGGAACAAGTTCCGGTATTACCTAAAAAATCTGACTGCCATTGCTTGTCACGTACATGTTGCACATCTATAGCTCAACATATTCACCATTACGAAGCGTGGCGTATGTACCATTCCACCCATTAATCCCCGGTTGTCTGTCTGTCTGTCTGTCTGTCTGTCTGTCTGTTTGTCTGTCGCCCACAATCACCCCGCCCGACTGGCCCGGCGGACCGATCCCAGCTATGGGGCGCTGCCCTGGGCCTGGGCCGGAGGCGTGCCGAAACTGGTTCGTAACGCGGGAAAGCCTACGGTAGGCGAGAAATTTCAAATTTTTGAATTTCGGTCTAGACAGTGGAGCCTCCTTGGAAAGGCGGGCGAAGCGGGTGGTATGCCTGGTGTGTAGGGTGGGCAGTGTGCAACTTCACGCACCCAGCCACGACGCGCGGCGGTGTACTGTAAGTGAGAAAATTTAAAATTTTTGAATTTCGCTCAAGACAGTGGAGCCTGCTTGGAAGGGCGGGCAAGGCGGTTTTTATCCTGGGTGTGTAGGGTGGGCAATGTGCAACTTCACGCACCCAGCCACGACGCGCGGCGGTGTACTGTAAATAAGAAAATTCAAATTTTTGAATTTCGCTCTAGACGGTGGAGCCTGCTTGGTAGGGCGCGCAAGTAAGCTGGTATGACAGCCATATAGGGCAACGGAGCAAGACTGCACGTGCGCAGTATAGACGCATAGAAGTGTACGGTAGTGAGAAATTTCAAATTTGTAAGTTTCTTACATATCAATGTAAAACAGAGTAATGGTTAGGCGGCGGCTGTCGAGCGAGGCGCGCAGCGCCGAGCGAGACGAAAAGCCTGGAGCGGGCGAGCGAAGCGAGCCCGCGCAGGGCTTTTCTCCGCGCGCGCCGAAGGCGCGCGCCCGGGCCGCTATTCCTCCCCTTAATCCCTGGTTGTCTGTTTGTTTGTCTGTGATTCTGTTTGCCCTAATCAGCCCGCCCGACTGGGCCCATATACCCTGGCGGCCTATGGGGCGCTACCCTGGGGCGGGCCCACTGATTTGCCGAAACTGGTCCATTACGCGGAAAAGGTTACTGTAGGCGAGAAAATTCAAATTTTTGAATTTCCGAGACGACCGTGGAGCGCGCTTGGAAAGGCAGGCGAAGCGGTTGGTATGCCAGTTGGGTAGGGTAGGCAATGTGGAACTTCACACGCCCAAGCACGCCGCGCGTAGGCATACTGTAAGCGAGAAAATTCAAATTCTTGAATTTCGCTATAGACAGTGGAGGCCGCATGGAAGGTAATGCATGGAAGGCAATATGACAGCGTGATAGGGTAGCAAGTGTGCAACTTCACAGAGTTTGGCACGCTGCGGAAAAAAACCGCAAATGATAACTTTCCATCAGCAAAAGTTTCTTCCAAGCGCGGGAATCGAACCAAGCAGATATCCTTACACAGTGAAGCAAATGAGAGGTTAGGCGGCGGCTGTCGAGCGAGGCGCGCAGCGCCGAGCGAGACGAAAAGCCTGGAGCGGGCGAGCGAAGCGAGCCCGCGCAGGGCTTTTCTCCGCGCGCGCCGAAGGCGCGCGCCCAGGCCGCTAGTTCCTCCCCTTAATCCCTGGTTGTCTGTGCGTCTGTCTGTCTGTCTGTCTGTCTGTCTGTCTGTCGGCCCCAATCAGCCCGCCCGACTGGCCCGGCGGACCGATTCCAGCTATGGGGCGCTGCCTTGGGCCTGGGCCGGAGGCGAGCCAAAACTGGTCCGTTACGCGGGAAAGGCTACGGTAGGCGAAAAAATTTAAATTTTTGAATTTCGCTCTAGACAGTGGAGCCTCCTTGGAAAGGCGGGCGAAGCGGTTGGTATGCAGGGTGTGTAGGGTGGGCAAAGTGCAACTTCACGCACCCAGCCACGACGCTGCACAGTATACTGTAAGTGAGAGAATTCAAATTTTTGAATTTCGCTCTAGACGGTGGAGCCTGCTTGGCACGGCGCGCAAGTAAGCTGATTTGACAGCCAGATAAGGCAACAGAACGAGACTGCACGTGCGCAGTATAGACGCATAAAAGTGTACGGTAGTGAGAAATTTCAAATTTGTAAGTTTCTTACATATCAATGTAAAACAGAGTAATGGTTAGACGGCGGCTGTCGAGCGAGGCGCGCCGCGCCGAGCGAGACGAAAAGCCTGGAGCGGGCGAGCGAAGCGAGCCCGCGCAGGGCTTTTCTCCGCGCGCGCCGAAGGCGCGAGCCCAGGCCGCTAGTTCTCCCCATTAATCCCCGTCTGTCTGTCTGTCTGTCTGTCTGTCTGTCTGTCGGCCCCAATCAGCCCGCCCGACTGGCCCGGCGGGCCGATCCCAGCTATGGGGCGCTGCCTTGGGCCTGGGCCGGAGGCGAGCCAAAACTGGTCCGTTACGCGGGAAAGGCTACGGTAGGCGAGAAAATTCAAATATTTGAATTTCGCTCAAGACAGTGGAGCCTCCTTGGAAAGGCGGGCGAAGCGGCTGGTATGTCGGGTGTGTAGGGTGGGCAATGTGCAACTTCTGCACCCAGCTACGACGCTGTATCGTATACTGTAAGTGAGAAAATTCAAATTTTTGAATTTCGCTCTAGACAGTGGAGCCTGCTTGGAAGGGCGGGCAAGGCGGTTGGTATCCTGGTTGTGTAGGGTGGGCAATATGCAAGTTCACGCACATGGCCACGACGCGCGCAAGCATACTGTAAGCGAGAAAATTCAAATTTTTCGGTTTCGCTATAGACTGTGGAGATCGCATGGAAGGTATTGCGTGTAAACCAATATGACAGCAGGATAGGGTAGTAGGTGTGCAACTACACAGAGTTCAGCACATTGGGAAAAAAAATTAGCAAATGATAATTTTACATCAACAAAACTTCCTTCCACGCAAGGGGTTCGAACCAAGTATAAATTGTCATACAGTGAAACAAAGAATTGAGACGGCGGCTGTCGAGCGAGGCGCGCAGCGCCGAGCGAGACGAAAAGCCTGGAGCGGGCGAGCGAAGCGAGCCCGCGCAGGGCTTTTCTCCGCGCGCGCCGAAGGCGCGCGCCCAGGCCGCTAGTTCTCCCCATTAATCGCCGGTTGTCTGTCTGTCTGTCTGTCTGTCTGTTTGCCCCAATCGTCCCGCCCGACTGGGCCCGTAGACCCTGGCGACCTATGGGGCGCTACCCTTGGGTGGTCCTGCAGATTTGCCGAAACTGGTCCGTTACGCGAAAAAGCTTACTGTAGCCGAGTAAATTCAAATTTTTGAATTTCCGAGACGACCGTGGAGCACTCTTGGAAAGGCGGGCGAAGCGGTTGGTATGTCAGGTGTGTAGGGTAGGCAATGTGCAACTTTACGCGCCTAGCCACGCCGCGCGTAGGCATACTGTAAGTGACAAAATTCAAATTTTTGAATTTTGCCATAGACTGTGAAAGCCGCATGGAAGGTCATTCTTGGAAGCCGATATGACAGCATGAAAGAGTAGCAAGTGTGCAACTGCACAGAGTTCATCACGCTGTGCAAAAAATCCGCAAATGACAAATTTTCCATCAACAAAAATTTGTTCCAAGCAAGGGAATCGAACCGAGCAGGTATCATCATATTGTACAGTGAAACAAAGGAGAAGTGAGACGGCGGCTGTCGAGCGAGGCGCGCAGCGCCGAGCGAGACGAAAAGCCTGGAGCGGGCGAGCGAAGCGAGCCCGCGCAGGGCTTTTCTCCGCGCGCGCCCAAGGCGCGCGCCCAGGCCGCTAGTTCCTCCCCTTAATCCCCGTCTGTCTGTCTGTCTGTCTGTCTGTCGGCCCCAATCAGCCCGCCCGACTGGCCCGGCGGACCGAACCCAGCTATGGGGCGCTGCCCTGGGCCTAGGCCGGAGGCGAGCCAAAACTGGTCCGTTACGCGAGAAAGCCTACGGTAGGCGAGAAAATTCAAATATTTGAATTTCGCTCTAGATAGTGGAGCCTCCTTGGAAAGGTGGGCGAAGCGGCTGGTATGTCGGGTGTGTAGGGTGGGCAATGTGCAACTTCTCGCACCCAGCTACGACGCTGTATCGTATACTGTAAGTGAGAAAATTCAAATTTTTGAATTTCGCTCTAGACAGTGGAGCCTGTTTGTAAGGGCGGGCAAGGCGGTTGGTATCTTGGTTGTGTAGGGTGGGCAATATGCAAGTTCACGCACATGGCCACGACGCGCGCAAGCATACTGTAAGCGAGAAAATTCAAATTTTTCGGTTTCGCTATAGACTGTGGAGATCGCATGGAAGGTATTGCGTGTAAACCAATATGACAGCAGGATAGGGTAGTAAGTGTGCAACTACACAGAGTTCAGCACATTGGGAAAAAAAATTCGCAAATGATAATTTTACATCAACAAAACTTCCTTCCACGGAAGGGATTCGAACCAAGTAGATATTGTCATACAGTGAAACAAAGAAGTGAGACGGCGGATGTCGAGCGAGGCGCGCAGCGCCGAGCGAGACGAAAAGCCTGGAGCGGGCGAGCGAAGCGAGCCCGCGCAGGGCTTTTCTCCGCGCGCGCCGAAGGCGCGCGCCCAGGCCGCTAGTTCTACCCCTTAATCGCCGTCTGTCTGTCTGTCTGTCTGTCTGTCTGTGATTCTGTTTGCCCCAATCGTCCCGCCCGACTGGGCCCGTATGCCCTGGTAACCTATGGGGCGCTACCCTTGGGTGGTCCCGCAGATTTGCCGAAACTGGTCCGTTACGCGAAAAAGCTTACTGTAGCCGAGAAAATTCAAATTTTTGAATTTCCGAGACGACCGTGGAGCGCGGTTGGAAAAGCGGCCGAAGCGGTTGGTATGTCAGGTGTGTAGGGTAGGCAATGTGCAACTCCACACGCCTAGCCACGCCGCGCGTAGGCATACTGTAAGTTAAAAAATTCAAATTTTTGAATTTTGCTATAGACTTTGGCGCGGTTGGAAAGGCGGCCGAAGCGGTTGGTATGTCAGGTGCGTAGGGTAGGCAATGTGCAACTCCACACGCCTAGCCACGCCGCGCGCAGGCACACTGTAATTGAGAAAATTTAAATTTTTGAATTTCACTACAGACTGTGGAGGCCGCATGGAAGATCATGCGTGGAAACCAATATGACAGCACGATAGGATAGCATGTGTGCAACTTCACAGAGTTTAGCATGTTGCGTAAAAAATCCGCAAATGATGAATTTGCATCAACAAAAGATTTCTTCCTGGCAGGGGAATCGAACCGAGCAGATATTTCACACAGTGAAACAAACGGAAAGTGAGACGGCGGCTGTCGAGCGAGGCGCGCAGCGCCGAGCGAGACGAAAAGCCTGGAGCGGGCGAGCGAAGCGAGCCCGCGCAGGGCTTTTCTCCGCGCGCGCCGAAGGCGCGCGCCCAGGCCGCTAGTCTCCCCATTAATCCCCGTCTGTCTGTCTGTCTGTCTGTCTGTCTGTCGGCCCCAATCAGCCCGCCCGACTGGCCCGGCGGGCCGATCCCAGCTATGGGGCGCTGCCTTGGGCCTGGGCCGGAGGCGAGCCAAAACTGGTCCGTTACGCGGGAAAGGCTACGGTAGGCGAGAAAATTCAAATATTTGAATTTCGCTCAAGACAGTGGAGCCTCCTTGGAAAGGCGGGCGAAGCGGCTGGTATGTCGGGTGTGTAGGGTGGGCAATGTGCAACTTCTGCACCCAGCTACGACGCTGTATCGTATACTGTAAGTGAGAAAATTCAAATTTTTGAATTTCGCTCTAGACAGTGGAGCCTGCTTGGAAGGGCGGGCAAGGCGGTTGGTATCCTGGTTGTGTAGGGTGGGCAATATGCAAGTTCACGCACATGGCCACGACGCGCGCAAGCATACTGTAAGCGAGAAAATTCAAATTTTTCGGTTTCGCTATAGACTGTGGAGATCGCATGGAAGGTATTGCGTGTAAACCAATATGACAGCAGGATAGGGTAGTAGGTGTGCAACTACACAGAGTTCAGCACATTGGGAAAAAAATTAGCAAATGATAATTTTACATCAACAAAACTTCCTTCCACGCAAGGGGTTCGAACCAAGTATAAATTGTCATACAGTGAAACAAAGAATTGAGACGGCGGCTGTCGAGCGAGGCGCGCAGCGCCGAGCGAGACGAAAAGCCTGGAGCGGGCGAGCGAAGCGAGCCCGCGCAGGGCTTTTCTCCGCGCGCGCCGAAGGCGCGCGCCCAGGCCGCTAGTTCCTCCCATTAATCCCTGGTTGTGTGTGAGTTTGTATGGGCCCGAGCGAGATCTCCAGACTGGCCCGGCGGGCCGATCCCAGCTATGGGGCGCTGCTCTGGGCCTGGCCTGGAGGCGTGTCGAAACTGGTCCGTTACGCGGAAAAGCGTACTGTAGGCGAGAAAATTCAAATTTTTGAATTTTGCTCAAGACAGTGGAGCTTGCCTGGAAGGGCTCACAAGGCGATTGGTATCCTAGGTGTGTAGGGTGGGCAATGTACAACTTCACGCACCTGGCCACGACGCGCTGCGGTATACTGTAAGTGAGAAAATTCAAATTTTTGAATTTCGCTCTGGACAGTGGAGCCTGCTTGGAAAGGCAGGTGAAGCGGTTGGTATGCCAGGTGTGTAGGGTAGGCATTGTTCAACTTTACGCGCCTAGCCAAGCCGTGTGTAGGTATACTGTAAGTGAGAAAATTAAAATTTTTAAATTTTGCAATAGACTGTGGAAGCCGCATGGAAGGTCATGCGTGGAAGCCGATATGACAGGATCATAGGGTAGCAAGTGTGCAACCGCACAGAGTTTAGCACGCTGCGCGGAACATCCGCAAAAAATAAATTTTCCACCAACAAAAATTTCTTCCACGCAACGGATTCGAACCCAGCTGATAATGTCACACAGCAAAGAGAAGTGATTCGGCGGCTGTCGAGCGAGGCGCGCAGCGCCGAGCGAGACGAAAAGCCTGGAGCGGGCGAGCGAAGCGAGCCCGCGCAGGGCTTTTCTCTGCGCGCGCCGAAGGCGCGCGCCCAGGCCGCTAGTTCTCCCCCTTAATCCCTGGTTGTCTGTCTGTGATTCTGTTTCCCCCAATCGCCCCGCCCGACTGGGCCCGTAGACCCCGGCGACCTATAAGGCGCTACCCTTGGGTGGTCCCGCAGATTTGCCGAAACTGGTCCGTTACGCGAAAAAGCTTACTGTAGCCGAGAAAATTCAAATTTTTGAATTTCCGGGACGACCGTGGAGCGCGCTTGGAAAGACGGGTGAAGCGGTTGGTATGCCAGGTGTGTAGGGTAGGCAATGTGCAACTTTACGCGTCTAGCCTCGCCGCGCGTAGGCATACTGTAAGTGAGAAAATTCAAATTTTTGGATTTCGCTATAGACTGTGGAAGCCGCATGGAAGGTCATCATGCGTGGAAGTCGACATGACAGAATGATAGGGTAGCAAGTGTGCAACTGCACAGAGTTTAACACGCTGCGAAAAAAATCCGCAAATGATAAATTTTCCACCAACAAAAATTTTTTCCAAGCAAGGGAATCCAACCGAGCAGATATCATCATACAGTAAAACAAAAGACAAGTGAGACGGCGGCTGTCGAGCGAGGCGCGCAGCGCCGAGCGAGACGAAAAGCCTGGAGCGGGCGAGCGAAGCGAGCCCGCGCAGGGCTTTTCTACGCGCGAGCCGAAGGCGCGCGCCCAGGCCGCTAGTTCCTCCCCTTAATCGCCGGTTGTGTGTGATTCCGTGTCCTCCAATCGTCCCGCCCGACCGGGCCTGTAGGCGTGCCCGACCTATGGGGCGCTACCCTGGGGCGGGCCCACTGATTTGCCGAAACTGGTCCGTTACGCGGAAAAGGCTACTGTAGGCGAGCAAATTCAAATTTTTGAATTTCCGAGACGACCGTGGAGCGCGCTTGGAAAGGCGGGCGAAGCGGTTGGTATGTCAGGTGTGTAGGGTAGGCAATGTGCAACTCCACACGCCTAGCCACGCCGCGCGTAGGCATACTGTAAGTGAGAAAATTCAAACTTTTGAATTTTGCTATAGACTGTGGAGCCTGCTTGGAAAGGCGGGCGGAGTGGTTGGCATGCCAGTTGGGTAGGGTAGGCAATGCGGAACTTCACACGCCCAGCCACGCTGCGCGTAGGCATACTGTAAGTGAGAAAATTCAAATTTTTGAATTTCGCTATAGACAGTGGAGGCCGCATGGAAGGTGATGCATGAAAGGCAATATGACAGCATGATAGGGTAGCAAGTGTGCAACTTCACATACTTTAGCACGTTGCGCAAAAAATCCGCAAATGATAACTTTTGCGTCAACAAAGGTTTCTTCCAAGCACGGGAATCGAACCAAGAAGATATTGCCACACAGTGAAGGAAATGAGAGGTTAGGCGGCGGCTGTCGAGCGAGGCGCGCAGCGCCGAGCGAGACGAAAAGCCCGGAGCGGGCGAGCGAAGCGAGCCCGCGCAGGGCTTTTCTCCACGCGCGCCGAAGGCGCGCGCCCAGGCCGCTAGTTCCACCCCTTAATCCCTGGTTGTGTGTCTGTCTGTGTGTCGGCCCCAATCAACCCGCCCGACTGGCCCGGCAGACCGATCCCAGCTATGGGGCGCTGCTCTGGGCCTGGGCCGGAGGCGAGCCAAAACTGGTCCGTTACGCGAGAAAGCCTACGGTAGGCGAGAAAATTCAAATTTTTGAATTTTGCTCCAGACAGTGGAGCCTCCTTGGAAAGGCGGGCGAAGCGGCTGCTATGTCGGGTGTGTAGGGTGGGCAATGTGCAACTTCTCGCACCCAGTCACGACGCTGTAAAGTATACTGTAAGTGAGAATATTGAAATTTTTGAATTTCGCTCTAGACAGTGGATCCTGTTTGGAAGGGCGGGCAAGGCCGTTGGCATCCTGGTTGTGTAGGGTGGGCAGTGTGCAAGTTCACGCACATGGCCACGACGCGCGCAAGCATGCTGTAAGTGAGAAAATTCAAATTTTTTATTTTCGCTATAGACAGCGGAGGCCGCATGGAAGGTGATGCATGGAAGGTAATATGACATCATGATAGGGTAGCAAGTGTGCAACTTCACAGAGTTTAGCACGTTGCACAAAAAATCCGCAAATGATAACTTTTGCATCAACAAAAGTTTCTTCCAAGCACGGGAATCGAACCAAGCAGATATTGTCCCACAGTGAAGGAAATGAGAGGTTAGGCGGCGGCTGTCGAGCGAGGCGCGCAGCGCCGAGCGAGACGAAAAGCCTGGAGCGGGCGAGCGAAGCGAGCCCGCGCAGGGCTTTTCTCCGCGCGCGCCGAAGGCGCGCGCCCAGGCCGCTAGTTCTCCCCCTTAATCGCCGGTTGTCTGTGCGTCTGTCTGTCTGTCTGTCTGTCTGTCGGCCCCAATCAGCCCGCCCGACTGGCCCGGCGGACCGATCCCAGCTATGGGGCGCTGCCCTGGGCCTGGGCCGGAGGCGAGCCAAAACTGGTCCGTTACGCGAAAAAGCTTACTGTAGCCGAGAAAATTCAAATTTTCGAATTTCCGAGACGACCGTGGAGCGCGCTTGGAAAGGCGGGCGAAGCAGTTGGTATGCCAGGTGTGTAGGGTAGGCAATGTGCAACTTTACGCGCCTAGCCACGCCGCGCGTAGGCATACTGTAAGTGAGAAAATTCAAATTTTTTAATTTCGCTATAGACTGTGTTGGCTGCATGGAAGGACATGCGTGGAAACCAATATGACAGCACGATAGGGCAGCAAGTGTCCAACTACACAGAGTTTACCACGTTGCGCAAAAAAATCCGCAAATGATAATTTTAGATCAACAAAAGTTCCGTCCACGCAAGGGATTCGAACCCAGCAGATATTGTCACACATGAGAGGTTAGGCGGCGGCTGTCGAGCGAGGCGCGCAGCGCCGAGCGAGACGAAAAGCCTGGAGCGGGCGAGCGAAGCGAGCCCGCGCAGGGCTTTTCTCCGCGCGCGCCGAAGGCGCGCGCCCAGGCCGCTAGTTCTCCCCCTTAATCGCCGGTTGTGTGTGATTCCGTGTCCTCCAATCGTCCCGCCCGACTGGGCCCGAAGGCCAGCCCGACCTATGGGGCGCTGCCCTGGGGCGGACCCGCAGATGTGCCGAAACTGGTCCGTTACGCGGGAAAGCCTACTGTAGCTGAGAAAATTCAAATTTTTGAATTTCTCAGACGACCGTGGAGCGCGCTTGGAAAGGCGGGCGAAGCGATTGGTATGCCATCTATGTAGGGTAGGCAATGTGCAACTTCACACGCCTAGCCACGCCGCGCGTAGGCATACTGTAAGTGAGAAAATTCAAATTTTTGAGTTTTGCTATAGACTGTGGAGCCTGCTTGGAAAGGCAGGCGAAGCGGTTGGTATGCCAGTTGGGTAGGGTAGGCAATGTGGAACTCCACACGCCTAGCCACGCCGCGCGTAGGCATACTGTAGGTGAGAAAATTCAAATTTTTGAATTTCGCTATAGACAGTGGAGGCCGCATGGAAGGTGATGCATGGAAGGCAATATGACAGCATGATAGGGTTGCAAGTGTGCGACTTCACAGAGTTTAGCACGTTGCGCAAAAAGTCCGCAAATGATAACTTTCCATCAACAAAAGTTTCTTCCAAGCATGGGAATCGAACCAAGCAGATATACACAGTGAAGCAAATGAGAGGTTAGGCGGCGGCTGTCGAGCGAGGCGCGCAGCGCCGAGCGAGACGAAAAGCCTGGAGCGGGCGAGCGAAGCGAGCCCGCGCAGGGCTTTTCTCCGCGCGCGCCGAAGGCGCGCGCCCAGGCCGCTAGTCTACCCCTTAATCGCCGGTTGTCTGTCTGTCTGTCTGTGATTCTGTTTGCCCTAATCAGCCCGCCCGACTGGGCCCGTATACCCTGGCGACCTATGGGGCGCTACCCTGGTGCGGGCCCACTGATTTGCCGAAACTGGTCCATCACGCGGAAAAGGCTACTGTAGGCGAGAAAATTCAAATTTTTGAATTTCGCTCTAGACAGTGGAGCCTGCTTGGAAGGGCGGGCAAGGCGGTTGGTATCCTGGGTGTGTAGGGTGGGCAATGTGAAACTTCACGCATCCGGCCACGACGCGCGTAGGCATACTGTAAGTGAGAAAATTCAAATTGTTGATTTTCGCTATAGACAGTGGAGGCCGCATGGAAGGTGATGCATGGAAGGCAACATGACAGCATGATAGGGTAGCAAGTGTGCAACTTCACAGAGTTTAGCACGTTGCGCAAAAAATCCGCAAATGATAACTTTTGCATCAACAAAAGTTTCTTCCAAGCACGGGAATCGAACCAAGCAGATGTTGTCACAGTGAAGGAAATAAGAGGTCAGGCGGCGGCTGTCGAGCGAGGCGCGCAGCGCCGAGCGAGACGAAAAGCCTGGAGCGGGCGAGCGAAGCGAGCCCGCGCAGGGCTTTTCTCCGCGCGCGCCGAAGGCGCGCGCCCAGGCCGCTAGTTCTACCCCTTAATCGCCGTCTGTCTGTCTGTCTGTCTGTCGGCCCCAATCAGCCCGCCAGACTGGCCCGGCGGACCGATCCCAGCTGTGGGGCGCTGCCCTGGGCCTGGGCCGGAGGCGAGCCAAAACTGGTCCGTTACGCGGGAAAGCCTACGGTAGGCGAGAAAATTCAAATTTTTGAATTTTGGTCTAGACAGTGGAGCCTCTTTGGAAAGGCGGGCGAAGCGGTTGGTATCCTGGGTGTGTAGGATGGGCAATGTGCAACTTCACACACCCAGCCGCGACGCGCTGCGGTATACTGTAAGTGAAAAATTTAAATTTTTGAATTTTGCTATAGACAGTGGAGCCTGCTTGGAAAGGCAGGCGAAGCAGTTGGTATGCCATTTAGGTAGGGTAGGCAATGTGGAACTTTACACGCCCAGTCACGCCACGCGTAAGCATACTATAAGTGAAAAAATTCAAATTTTTGATTTTCGCTATAGACAGTGGAGGCCGCATGGAGGTGATGCATGGAAGGCAATATGACAGCATGATAGGGTAGCAAGTGTGCAACTTCACAGACTTTAGCACGTTGCGCAAAAAATCCGCAAATGATAACTTTTGCATCAACAAAAATATCTTCCAAGCACGGGAATCGAACCAAGCAGATATTGTCACACAGTGAAGCAAATGAGAGGTTAGGCGGCGGCTGTCGAGCGAGGCGCGCAGCGCCGAGCGAGACGAAAAGCCTGGAGCGGGCGAGCGAAGCGAGCCCGCGCAGGGCTTTTCTCCGCGCGCGCCGAAGGCGCGCGCCCAGGCCGCTAGTAGCTACTATAGTCCATTCAAGAAAGGCGTGCACTGGGTGGTTTTTTGAGTCTGCAGACTTTGTGCTTTGGGAAACCCCAATGATTTATACATCGTTGGATACCCCTGTCGGAGTGTGTTGGCGCGGTGCGTGTTTGGCCATAATCACGCAACACGCACCGGTTTGAGACGCACATGAAAAATTCGAGGTTTTGTACAGGGTGGGCGATTTTGATAATTTTTACACCAGTTGTTTCCCAAGGTGTCCTCATGTCATATTTCAAATTTCAGCAAAATCGGTTGCCTACAGCGTCGGTTATGGGCTGCCGCGTACACCCTACTTTGCCCCAAAATGGCCAAAATCGACGAAATCGGCCAAAAAGGGTACACTTTTTTAATAACTCAAGAAAGAAATGATAGAATTTCTTTGAACTTTCAACGTGTGAACTAGGATCAATTGTCTACACACTGGAACAAACCCCATCTTATTTGGTTGCGACACGCTCGAATACGAGTCAATCAAAGATACCCTACTTTTGGGCGAAACGACGCTTTTCGGCTTGACTGCGGATCGAGGCCGTCCAGCAGGCCGAAAAGCGTCGTTTCGCCCTAAAGTAGGGTGTTTTTGATTGACTCGTGTTCGAGCGTGTCGCAACCAAATAAGATGGGGTTTGTTCCAGTGTGTAGACAATTGATCCTAGTTCACATGTTGAAAGTTGAAAGAAATTTTACCGTTTCTTTCTTGAGTTATTAAAAAAGTGTACCCTTTTTGGCCGATTTCGGCGATTCTGGCCATTTTGGAGCAAAGTAGGGTGCACGCGGCAGCCCATAACTAACGCTATAGGCAACCGATTTTGCTGATATTTGAAATATGACATGAGGACATCTTGGGGAACAACTGGTGTAAAAATTATCCAAATCGCCCACCCTGCACAAAACCTCGAATTTTTTATGTGCGTCTCAAACCGGTGCGTGTTGCGTGATTATGGCCAAACACGCACCGCGCCAACACACTCCGACAGGGGTATCCAACGATGTAGAAATCATTGGGGTTTCCCAAAGCACAAAGTCTGCAGACTCGAACAACCCCCAGTGCACGCCTTTCTTGAATGGACTTTAGTTGTGTGGGGACAAAGACGGTGGCTGTTCTTCGACGACACCAGTGGTGGGCGTGCACGACGAGAGGAAGCGGGCGAGTATCACGCGCATTCAGTTCATCGCTGGATCGAGTGATCAGTGATCTGCTTCTTCTTCTGGCTCATCTGCTGGTCTTCAGCAGAGGGGCGGCAGTCCGTGGTGGTCGGTGGTGGAAGGGGGCGGCAGATGTCCTTCGATGGTCTTGACGATCTCCTTGAAGTCGGGCCTCTCGTCGGCGTTCTGCGCCCAGCAGCGCGTCATCAGCGTCCACATGGAGGCCGGCATGTGTTGAGGACGCTCCATCCGCTCTCCCCGCAGCACGTGCTGTTGCACCTCTCGCGGCTGCATTCCTGAGCGAGAGGGAGTAGTTTACAGACTGGCATGTAGAGTGGAGCGATGAGAACAAGAATGAGCAGCCACCGGGGAAGGGCTCGCAGCCGGCGCTGTAGACTTCCCACATGAAGATTGCGAAGGAGAAGACGTCGGACTTGAAGCTGTACCGGCCGTACCTACGCGTCTCGGGAGCGAGCCAGCGATCGGGAACTCGTTTCATCCACACGACCATTAGGAAGCACCTCGACTCGCAGTTCCTTCCAAGGTCCAAGCCACCGATCTTGACCAGACGCTCGCCACCTTCCGTGACGTGGACGAGGCACTTTCGGGCGGCGATTCCTTTGTGAATGTAGCTCTGGTTGTGCAGATAGTCGACGCCGCGGGCAGCGTCTAAGCAGAAGCGCGTCAGGTCGACCTGTCGCAGCTGCGCCCAGTTGCTCTCCTTCTGAAGGAACTTGTCGAGAGAGCCGCCGTTGACGTACTCCATCACGATCAGGACGGGCTTGTCGTTGGCCACCACGCCGTAGAAGCGAACCAGGTTGCGATGGTTGAAGTCTCCAATGAGGCGCGCCTCCTTCATGATGTCCAGCACTGAGATTGCGTAATAGCGAGTGGTGCGCTGGATGGCCACAGTCACCGTCTGGCCGCGGGGAAATCGCTGCGTGCCGCGGAAGAACTCGCCGAAGGAGCCCTCTCCCAGCTTCTCTCCCAGTTGGATGTCGTCGCGCTCGATCCCCCAGCAGCTCATCGTCTCTCTTCTTTCGTCTTCTTTCTTCGGTTAGTTATGCGAGAAGGGTCTAGTTGAACTTCAACTTGTATTT
>JASAMZ010012934.1:0-71148 GCA_030248115.1 Linhomoeus sp. GSCO2_2 | reverse complement strand
TGAGAACGCGTTTCGAATAGTGCCGTGCATTGCTATGTACTGACACTATTTTGACTGTGCTGGTGTCGTTGATTCTCATGGTCGTGTAGCCGAAGATTCAGAGTAGAAGCAGTTCCACGAACTCACAGCTTCTGTACTCGCGCCATATATCACCTATCACTGTCGACTGTCTAGTTTTGTACTCATTATGTGTCTGTTTCGTTGTTGCGTGCGCGGCATTCTCTTTCTGGGCCTGGTTGCTTCGCAGATCGTTGTAACAGGTTGACGCTGAAGCGCTACATGTGCAGACCCGAACCTACTTGAAGATTAGAACTTGCTGTTGTTGTTGTAGCCGAGTCACTCTGCGTCAGGGGCACCAGTTTGGGTCGGTAGGCCAAGGAAGATAGCCGCTTCCTTAGGGTCGGTCCACAGGGACTCCACGGTCAGCGTCGTGGCCTTAGCGGGGCAATCGAAGAGGTGTTTGGTGTCATGTGGACTGGTCCCACAAAGTGGGCAGTCATCAGTGACACCATCCTCGATTCGTGACCGGTAACTGCGCAGCATGCGACTGAACCCGGAGCGTAGTTGGGATAGTGCCGCTCTGGTGCGTCTTGGAAGCTGCCTCTCTGCTGGTGAAATTGCAGGAGGTCGTCGGCCCAGGACTCTGTTTGGCCTATAGGCTCCAATAGCGTCGCTGACTGCGACCGTGTGTAGTTGCTGCAGGCCAGTTTTGTAGCCGTCGCCGGAGAGGCCATCGGGAGGCACCAATTCTCCTACGGAGAATTCCGTAAGGAGAGATTTGTGGATGGACCTGGGCGGCGTGTCTAGTCCCAACTGGTGATGGTTGGGATGCTGATCCAGGTGACAGCTGAGCGCGAACTGGCGACAGAGCATCCTGTTGTGGTCAGCAACTGGCAGAATGGCCGTTTCTTCGTGGAGGTGGTGCGTATGTGCCATTTGGGTGCAGCCGGTTATAGTACGCAGCGCCTGGTTTTGGCACGTCTGTAGCTCCTTCCAACGTGTGGCGCTCAGGTTTGGGGACCAGATGGGCGCTGCATATGACAGCACAGAGCGGCCTACTGCTTTGTAAGTG
Organism: Linhomoeus sp. GSCO2_2; assembly: GCA_030248115.1. Classification (NCBI taxonomy): domain Eukaryota; kingdom Metazoa; phylum Nematoda; class Chromadorea; order Monhysterida; family Linhomoeidae; genus Linhomoeus; species Linhomoeus sp. GSCO2_2. Next base: position 70,076 of record JASAMZ010012934.1, on the reverse strand, counting down.
GTGGCTAGTAGTTCCTTGTCCTTGCCCCAGGTGGACCCTGCTAGGGCTTTTAGGATGTTGTTGCTGCTTCTGACCTTCTTCGCCAGGTATTCGGCGTGCGCGTGGAACTTGGCCATGCTGTCGTAGACAACACCCAAGATTTTTGGTCGAGTGACGGTTGGGACGGCGACCCCGTTGATGGAGATGGGCAGGGTCTGTCTGGGTTCCACATTGTGGCTAGTGAACAGGGTGGCTGTGGACTTCTCTATGGAGAGTAGAAGTTGCCGCTCGTCCAGCCAATTGTGGATGGTGGTCAGATAAGCGTTTATCCTGTTGCAGATGGGCGGGATGATTGGACCGGAGCTCCAGATGGTGATGTCGTCGGCGTATGAGACCACTGAGACGCCTGGTGGGGGCAGAGGTAAGCCAGCCATATAGGCGTTGAACAGTACCGGCGATAGCACACCTCCCTGTGGGACGCCGGCTCTCATGACGCGACATTTGGACTTGTTGGAGCGATATTCCACAAAGGTCTGGCGCCCTCGCAGGTAAGAGCTCATCCAGCGCTTTACGCAGCGGGGCAGATTGGAAGCCAGGACATCAGCGAGTAGCAGATGGTGGTCCACTGTATCGAACGCCTTTGAGAGATCTAAGGCGACGACCACTGTACGGCTGGCTGGTTTCTTTTGATTCAGACCTTGGAAGATGGCAGAGTTCAACTCCTGCAGTGCTGTGGTGGTGGAATGACCTTTCCTGAAGCCGTGTTGGTGTTTGGCCACTGGGAGCCCTGCTGTGATGGCAGGGAGGAGAAGGCGTTCCAGCAGTTTCGCCACAGGAGACAGCAGTGATATTGGTCTGTAGGAATTGCCCTGATCCCGTGGTTTTCCTGGTTTTAGGAGGGGGATGATCCGCCCGATCTTCCACTTCCTGGGAATGATAGCAGTTCTGATCGACCAATTGACGACTGAGGTCAAGTAGTCGATTGCATTGGGGCCCAGGTGTTTGAGGTGGAGGGGAGCCAGCCCGTCGGGGCCTAGCGCCTTTGAGGTCTTGGTGGTCCTGATGGCCTCGGCCACTTCTCCAGCAGTGAATTGCAGGGGGGCCTCTCGACTCTTTGCCTGAAGGCGTCGGGTGACGTGCCTGGCCTCTTTTGGGCGCCTCCTCCTTGGGCCTGGAGTGAACTGCTTGTTGAAGTGGTCGGCTATCTTTCTGCTGTTGGAGACTGGATTCCCTCCAAAGCTGATGGGCTCTTGCGTGGGGGTTTCTTGGGGGTTTGCTAGAGATCGAATGGTGCGCCACAGGCTCTGGACCCCGGATCCCAGGTTTAATTCTGCAAGATGATCCAACCACTTGGATCTTCTGTATCCAGTCACCAAGGCAGAGATCTCCTGATTCAGTAATTTGATTCGGTCGGATGTTGGATCTCTAGCCCGTAGTGCGTCCCTCTCGTCTGCCAGTGCTGCAGCTTCAGCTGGGAATTCTGGGCGCAAGGTAGGTAGAACTTGCTGTCAAATCCTCTACCGTTCAAGTCGTTCAACAGAGGCGCCTAGGCGAAGTACAAGCCCGACAAACACTTGGTCACACAGCGAGCCACAGATATCATCACTCTGTCACACTACTAAACGTAATCGCAATCGGCGTCGTCTCAATCTAGAGGTTTCTTCGTTCCCGATTCGGTGGTCTTCAGCGTCGTGTTGAAGAAGTAGGTGGAGGCGTAGGTCGAGCCCACCAGAGGCTCTTCCAGCTTCAGAGGGAACTGCTCTTCTTCTTCTCCAGTGGGAAGGAGCGCCGTGTCGACTTCTTCTTCTTCCCCTTTGGTCTCATTTTGATACTCGTTATAATCTTGTTCCTTCCCGCTGTTGGATTCTTTCGAATGTTTCTCATGCTTCTTCTTGGTGTCTTTCCCGTCCCTTCCGGTGCAAATGTAGAGCACCAGAAGGAAGATCGCGATGACGAGCAGGAAGAGAACCACTCCAATGATGACGGCGAAGAGAAGCCAGTTGAAGCCGTCGTCGCCACTTGCGGCTTTTCCCGTCGCTTTGACATCGACACTGTTCGCGTTCAGAGTAGTAGAAGTACTTTCGACCGCGAAAGTGGTTACAGCGGCGATTGGTGGCTGTCGTTCCACGGTCGCCGGCGCCGGCAGGAATAACGTTCCTGGTTGTAGCGAAAAAGCATTTCAAACAGTAGTTTGTCAAGAGAGCAGCATTGCGGTGAGAAAAATTTCTTGCTCTCTTGACACTTTACCCTAGGCAACGCAAGCAAGAAACAGAAGAACCTTTTCGAGCAGTCGGTCGAAGCGTCTTGGACGGCGGCGCCGACGTCGACGTCCTCTTGGCAGTCGACGTAGTGCTGTTGGTGACGGTCGTTGGGGTGGTGGTCGTTGTCGTCGTCGTCGTCGTCGTCGTCGTCGTGGGTGTGACGAGACCGTCGCGCCGCTTCTTTGGGTCCATGCGGTCGTCGATCTTGAAGTTGTTGCAGAAGGAAATCTTGCAGCAGCAGCCCCAGCTCTCGTTCTTCTCGATGGGGAAGCAGAAGGGCTCCTCCACAGGTCGGCCGTGCGTCCAGCCGTCGGCCGCCTTCTCTTGGCACAGCTGCTGAGCCACCCCCTCTACCGACTGATGTGGAAAAGAGGTGGCGTTCTCATGGTTCTCCCACCACGGATAGACCTTGCTCGACTTCTCGCCGTCTCTGCAAAACTGGCAGTGAAGTAGCGTTGGGTACCGCAAAGCCCCGATTTCACTGGCCTCTAACACCTGTAGAAGTTGAAGCAGTAGGGCTGGCTCGGCGCTTGGATTAGAGCCGGTGCCATGGAAGACAACCAGCAGCCGATTTCCTTCTTCTTCTTCCACCTCGATCCCGCGTACAATGGCGCCGTCGTGTTAACGTCGTAGCTTATCAGGTCTTTGCAGAAGTCCCATCGGCAGCAGCAGTAGTGGTGCTCGACGATGCCAATTTCGAAGGGTTTGAACTCTGAAAGTCCATTCCCGAATTTTGACAGCATGTACAATCGGCGCTATGCGTCGTCGTAGGGTACATACATAGAACATAGAATTTGCAAATCATGCGACAGTGCCTATGTACTTCTGTAGTGGGCCTCTACTCTCCTCACCGTTCGGTGAGTAGTGACAAGTCCGCCCCTCCGCTTCGGCACAAAGTTGGTAGTACTTCTTGGCGCCGCCTGCGTCGCTGCTCTTGACTCCCCAGGCACTCACGCGCCAGTAGCTCACGTTGGTGCGGTTGTGTTGCTGCCAGTTATCTCTGGAGATGTAGAAGTTGCTGAAGCAGTAGTCGCCCTCTTTCCTCTCTTCACCTTGGCATTCTCCAGAAGGCTCACTGTTGGTGAAGCTGAACAACGGCGATAACAGGTTGGAAAAGGAGCGTCTATAGAGCTTGCAAGTGGGGTCGGAGGTCTCACAGTGCCCATTTGTCGTATAAGCAGCACTTGACGGCTCCCACGGACACGGCACTCGCCATCAGCAACAGCAGCGTCGGCAGCGACATTCTTCACTCTTGATTTTCTTTCGAGCACTTTACGACAACGTGCTACTTGCTGCTACTTTTGGCTGTTTTACAACGATTGGACAAAGATGAAGCAGCAAGTGGTGAATTGTAGTGCCTTCAACAATCGGAGGAACGCAATCGCCTCATGGAACGCACAACCGAGCGCTTCGCCACACTTGGAGTACTCATGGAGGATCGCTCGACGTATTCGCAATAGCCGACCTGCGTGCCAGCCAGGCGACTTGCGCATGCTTCAGCGCTCATTCGACGGTAGCCTCTGCGAACATTACTTATGCGAAACGGCGAAGACTGTCGTCGTCATTGCAAAGTGAAGCCCAAACGAGTTATCTCTTATTCCAAATATAATTTCCACACGCGATACAAACCAAAGCTTGTTCAGATTCTGCGCCACTTGTTCGGAGCTTGAAAGAGGTATTGTCTTTCATAGGCCAGAGCATTTGGTTCCCAATAGCGTTGTGAAAACATTCATTCTCTAGCTCCGCGGAAAGTGGCTTGACGATCATAGCGTGGTTACATGCTGTTGCAACACTGTGAGCAAGGCTTGTTAAACAATAGGACAGGACACAGAATCAACTGAAGCACACATACACTGCGCGGAAAGTCAAAGAGAGACTGAGGCAAAATCGGCCAGCGCGCGAGCAAGCGTGAAGTTGGCAAGGGACCACGCTTCCCCGTCGAAGACTTCAACGCTGGCGAGGAGAGTCGCCCCGTCACGCCGACCGTAGCCTCCGAACGTATGCGGCCGACCGTCGAATGCGACCATGCCAAAACCCATGCGCGGCTCCAGCATTGCGGGGAACAGTTCCCACACCCCTTTCTCGACGCTGTAGCGCTCGCAGGATGCCACGATTCGCGTCGCGTTCCCAATCCAGTCGTCGCCGCCACCGCACACCACAATCGAATCTGTGTCGTTGTCGCCTTCCCAACTGACAGGGATGGCTTCGTGCCACGCTCGCTCGGTTCCCATGGGTTGCAGCTCTTCCCAGAGGCCGCTGGAAGTCAAAGCTTACCTAATTTCAAAGTTACGTTAATAAATCAGCTTGGGGATAAGCTGCAAATGAAACGCATGCCAGCAAAGTTGTGGTGCTGTATGTTGTGTGTGCAAATTGCAACATATTGACAAGGCGTCGTTATTCGCAATTAGGTGGTTGGTTTGTTCACTTGCTTTACCGAACACTGGTTTCGTTTCCTGGAGATGGTGTGTCACAGCTAAAGAGAGCGTGTGATATAGTTAGGTGCTGCAGGAGCGTGATGAGTCACTTGTAGAGTGAACAAACCTCCTGTAACCAGAGTCGGCACTTCTCCCGTTGGCCGCTGATAACGTCGCGTTGGAACACGTGACATTTCTCGCATAACTCTGGTCAGGGTCAATGTACGAGAAGGAAGTCGCTGTTGAAGACAGTTGGAACTTCTGAGGATTCTTCTGCAAGTCGGGCTTACGTAACTTTTGCAAATGCAAAACACAAGACGTCGGCCTCTAGTCCTCGTCAGAGCTCTCACTTCTCGGCTGCTCTCGAAGAAGCGCGTGTATGTGGAGTGGAAGAGTCGTCCCGGGGTGTCGTCGAACCAGAACCAAAAGTCCTCAAGGAGAATGCCCCGGCTGCGCATGACGGCCAGAGTGTTCGCGTCGTAGGCCGTGAACCGTTCGAATTCCGCACCCGTCGCTTCCTCCGTCTCGCAGGGAGCGCCGTTGGAGAAGCCAGTTTCCGGCCGTCGAGTCACCACCGACAGGGCGCTTCGCTTCTCGACGAGTGTTGCGACCGACGCTTCGACTTCGGCACAGGGTAGAGTCGGACCGTCGCCGTAGCTGCCCACGCTGCTGGCTTGCCGGTAGGCGTCGCTGCTGAAGCCTCCATCGCTGACCTCGCATCCGAGTTTGTTTGACTCGACGAGATCGGTCATCGCCGGTAATCCATTTGTTGCTATGATGTTTGGGCCGAAATTGTGCAGCGGGCAAGCGACAACGAAAACGCTTATCTATGCTGTCAACTTCCGTTTCAGTGACGCTACGAGCGCTGTTGTGTTTGATAGTGAACGTGCGTGGGCAGCCGACGAAACAGTGAGCATTCTTTCCATTTTGGCCAAACCGACCCGCTGACGTAAAGTGCATCTTGGTCGAATGAGTAGCACTACTGCCTTGCAGTCGTCTCAAAATAGTTTCACAGATGGAGCGACGGACTTCTTAGTGCTACCTTGCGCGTCACATCGTTTCGTTTAGAAGAGAAAGGTGCACTGTACTCTACTACTCTTCAGATCGCAATGTCTCGTCGTGGGCGGAGCGAAGCTACTATATTTCGTGTCCACTTTTCTGAACGTTCCATTAGGCGGCTCACACGTGCTTGCGTGATCTCGCCGCGTCGCACAATACAGCCGTATAATGCTCCACACATCCGTCGTCGCACAATAAAATGCAGTGCCATTATTTGTGGAAGCTCAGTCCGGAAATGTTTACTTACCTTGTTTGCCTTGTTTGTTTGCAACCTGTTGACAGTCGCCATTAATTCTCCCCTATCATTTAACTCGATGTAAGCAGCCTAATACTGTCTGCCTGTAAGCAAAATGAATGCCACCGAGCGAGCAAGAGTTGCGGACTACTTTCCAATTCTGGGAACTTACAGTCTACCATTTACGTTGATGGGCCTGACTGTTAATTTGCTGGTGACGGCCGTAAGTTGTTGCGCCCCCGTGGAAGTCGAGAAAAGTTACAAGGTGTGAGTACATACATACCGACATCGTACCCACCGCCACCACAACTCACAGTATCGCAGAAGGTACATATAACTTGTCGATTTCAGTATTGCGCCATGGGACTTACAGTGTCCAATCTAGCAGTGGGCCTTCTGACACTACCATTTGTCGTGGCGCAGCACAACACCATTATTTACGGTTTCGTGGAGCGAAATCCCATCGTTTGTAAGGCCATGCATCTCACACTGATGTCCGCAGCCTTCTCGACGGGTCACAGTCTCTGTCTGGCCCCGCTCCAGCGCTACTTCGTGTTGTGCACCACTAAGTTCAAAGACGCGGCTCTGAAACCTCGCAACGTGCTCGTGGTCGTGATCGGTCTCAACGTCTACATTCTCGCCATGGGTAGCCTGGACTATTTGGCAGCCAACTCCGTTACGACGGTCAAGTGCGGAACCTATCGAAAGTCGACCTGGAGCAGAGTGACTGGTAGGGTTGCTTTCATCCGGCTCTTCTTCTCACCCTCTCTCCAGTCCCATTCCCTCTCCATCCCTCCATCCCTCCCTCAATTCCTCCCTCCCTCCCACCGCCTCTCACTCTAGAGTCTGCTTGCTTACGTCGTATTTAGCCTCACGACTCCTTTATCTCTTTCAGCCTACACACTTGTTCCGTCGCTGATCGTCGCTGTCGTCTGCCTCATTCGCATCACCGTCTCTCTGAAAGCACAGTTGGCTAGTGTGGCAGCAGTTCCGGCCACAAGCGTCTCGACAGTAAGCACCCCATCGCTGATCAAACAAGTGTTGTTGACTACGACAGTGCAGACTCTCAATCCCGTGTTGCTCACCATCCCTTCACTGGTCCTCACAATGATAGCAATCAGAGAAGAAAGTTGGAGAGTAAGTCGACGACGACGACGACGACGACGACGACGACGACGACGACGACGACGACGACGACGACGACGACGACGACGACGACGACGACGACGACGACGACGACGGACGACGACGACGACGACGACGACGACGACGACGACGACGACGACGACGACGACGACGACGACGACGACGACGACGACGACGACGACGACGACGACGCTCGCTTTGATAACTGTACACTCCGTAGGGCTCATCGGCTTACATGCTCTCAAGCTCTCTCATCACCATTAACCCTTTGTGTGACGGCCTAGCCATTCTTCTGTTGGTCAAGTCCTACCGAAGGGGTTGTCTGGCTCTGGTGAAGACGATTCGAGGTCAAGATCCATACGTTCCTTCCACTACCCAGCCTCACAGAGTTGTGATAAAGGTCACACCAATGCCTTCGCAGCAACATCTCTGAGGAACACTGTATAATCTGCAAATCGGTTGCATGCCCTTGTTCTGATGTACGGATTGTGTTATTGTGGGCCTTTGGACATTGTAGACCGGTTGCGTCCATGGATTCGCGCAACGCTAATTACATGTAGGTGTATTTACCTGGCCATTAGCAGCGTGTGACGTCCACTTTCGAATAATTAGTTTAGTTACTGAGAGCCCAGAATGTCAAAATGAATTGAATCGATAGGTGCGTACGGTAGAACGTAACATTTGGCAGAAATTTCATGAAAATGCTCAGCGACTCAGCGAATACCTGTCTGCTGATACAAATTGTGAGCTTCAGTTAGAGTATCAGTTATGGTGCCTGTACCACTTTCGTTTTAATTTCCATTGTCTTGCGACTGAAACTGAATCTACGGTAGTCCAAGTTGCTATTATCCGCCCTGTCGTCAGGTGCACACCGTACCGTACCTAGTGATATTATAAACTTGGTAGTCATGTGCCAACTACTCGTAAGCAGCTACATATAGCGCTCAATTATAGTCCCTCCGAATGCTTCTAATTTGGTCGGTATTGCAAAGATGGCAGGTGACTGAAGGGTCCTAACTCGGAAACATAGGTAGGTAGCAACAGACGCCTTCGGGGGATGTAATGGTTGTTGTTGTCGAGTTGACGGGTCGTGCGCAGTCAGGAGAGTCAGACGTCAAAAGCTATGGAGCTTCTATGTCGCTGTCTCATGCCACTGTGTGGGTTCACGGCGCAGACATGACAAACTCGACTGAGGAACTTCTCAAGTTCGGGCTGACTTCTCCGCAAATGATTCTAATCAGAATGTGCTATTGGGTGATGCCTGCCGGCAGCGTTCTACTGAATATTCTGGTCGTAATCATGAGCGTGAACAGAACGGTGGTCAAAGATGTAAGCGGTTTACCGTAAGTCAAAGGGTACACATGTTGACCTTCCAACATTTTGTTGCTCGATATGACAAGTTTGCTCAACACGCTTAGAATTTTGTGACATTATATTTCAGACGTACCGTCTTCTGCTGCTGAATTTGGCCGTCACAGACATTCACGCCAGTGTCGCCGGGTTCACTTTGGGCCTGGTTTTCTACCAAGATAGCAACGGCGAACTACACAAGTTTCTTTTTGGGCCGGCAAAATTTCTTCCGCAAAGCGCGCAATACTTGTTGATTGTCTTGGGCATGGCCAACGCCAGTCTTTTGACCGCTTTTGCCCTTCTGTGGCCGCCCTACAACCGGTAGTGGTGCTTTGCATGAATTATGTAGGCACAGTAGCTCACGTTGAAGAGTTACCGAAAGTACTAGAATGTCTCATCTTCTCTTCCCAACTAACGTGAGTCACTCGCTACCGAAGACCATGACGAGAGCAGGGACTTACCGATATTTATTAAATACAAAATTGTAATGTGTTTTCCCATCAGCATTTGCGTCCCGCACTGCCACGACGACATGTTCACACCCAGGCGCATTGCGTGTATGTGCACTACGGGTTATGTTACTGCGACGGCTGTCAGCTCGACGGTTCTATTTGACGATATCCCACCTTTTCGTTCTGGCATTCCCAATTATTGTTGTGGCCAGTTTCGGGGCATGCTGGCGGTGGGTACTGAGCATAGCTGATAGCATGTACCGGTCTGGTAGCGCATGAAGGTACATAGAATAGTAGATACTAGAGTCCATAGCCCGTGGAACAATGATGCGTTGCAGCTTCAGAGACCGATGTCGCGCAGCTGACGCGCTGCAGGTTCAGAGACCGAAGTCGCGCAGCTGAGGCGCTGCAGCTTCTGACAATGGTTCGGGATAGCTGGTCTCGCTGTCGCTTTGCGGCGACTGCTTGCCCGTTGTCGCACAACTCACGTGTTCGAGCGGATACTCAGAGACCGTTGTCGTGCAACTCAAGCGTTCGAGCGGATACTCGCAGCCTGTTGTCGCGCGACTCACGCGCTGGAGAACATGGCCCTACTGTCATTGCGCATCCAAGTGTTGTCAAAATGTTGTCTCGCTTGGTGCTGAACCTATGCCGCAAAGTTTCTCGGATTCAGCACTATACGCAGCAACACTGGCCGTCGCCGCGGACTGTGTATGGCGGTTCTGAATGTAGACTGTGCACTGTACGCAGGCTGCACTGGTCGCCCGACCGTCTATAGCTGCTCGCAGTGTAGATTGTGCACGCGCACGGCTTTACTTCACCGCGGGACGGCCCACCGGTATTGTAGAGTGAAGAGCGTCGACCCTCCCCTATAGCAGCATAGAATCAATAGTCTGACGTCAGAGGCGTTCGCTCGTGCGACGCGCACTCATTGGATCGATGCGCGCTCGCGACGCACGGTGATTGGATAGACGAAATACGTCATCCGATAGGCGGCGCGGCAGTCGCCTTCGGAATTTCGACCGAATTTAGGCGGCGGCCAAAGACCAAACTTCCGCCAGATGGTCCCCGGCGGAAGGCGATTCTTTTCGTGTATAGATGTCCGGGATCCGTCGCCGCTGTCGAGAGTTATCGTGTTCACAGACAAACAGACAAACTGACAGACAGCGCGCGATTAGTAGAGAGGATGCTTGGCAATAACTGAACGACAACTCAAATGATAGGAATTGAGTTATTTCAACAACAAATCCTTTAGGCCATTCGCCAGCTCGCCTTCCTGCTGTCATTTCTACTCGCCTACACTTTCATTCTGTTCTGCTACGTGCGGTCCTACGTCTACACGAAGTCGCAACTGAAACAAATCAGAGGGGATGCCCTCAGAATGAAATCCCTGAAACGGAATCGTCACTTGGCCATCGTCTTCTTCTGTCAGTCGCTGACGCCGCTAATGTGCTTCGCGCCAGTATTTGCATTTCTAATCCTAAAATTTTTACTGAAATTTGACATTGAAAACTTCTTCGTGAGCAACGCGGTGCCGTTTATGCTTCAGTTGAACCCACTGCTAGACGCCGCTATGACACTGGTACTTGTGACCCCTTACAGAAAAGCCCTCAGGCGGTTTGTTAGGCGTACTCTGTCCGTGGACGCTGTCGTTGTCATTTCGGCTAATCCTACGTAGTGCGCACAAAGTGGACGCATACAGGTACCTAAGGTCACGTAACATCTGCGTAAGTCTTGTCGTGCAGTCCTAAGAAATCGTCCAAAATATAGTGATAGTATCGTTGGCGGTGTTTGTGATGCCGTGTGTTACGTGCTCTACTATGAGCCGCGAAGTGGCTCGATTTGCAGAGCGAAACGATTGGCTGCCTAGTGCCTATATCAACGTGCATTTATCCTTATTACTAAGCGGCTAACGGTGTCTGTTTGTCTGTCTCCTCACCTTAATGCTCCAGCGCTCGCTACAGTTGACGGATCGCGATGATCTATAGCTTAAACTGACCGTCGTCACACGTACTTTTGCATCTTTACATTTACAACTTTAGCAAATGCCTAAATTCTAATGAAATTATACAAAAACCAAATTTCCATCTGTTTGTTTGTTTGTTTGTTTGTCTGTGAATGCTCTAGCGCTCACTACAGTTGACGGATCGCAGTGATCCATAGCTTAAACTGACCGTCAGAACACGTAGATTTGCATCTTTGCTTTTAGAACTTTGACCGATGCCTAAATTCCAAAATATTGCGCAAATATCGACTGCACCAGCACATTCTGAGCACAAGGATCACTGCGCACTGTGACTGATGCCTGTTTTCATGCCAAACGCACTTTACAGTGTAACTACTCACTAAAGAGTTGTCGTTGTGAGACTCCAAAGTGTATTCGCAGGCACTGCATGCACTGGCAAGCGCACAGCATCATATAATTTTGGATATCTATCTGAAATCTCCTAAGGGCTAAACCCAAATGTCTATGGGTTAAACCCCAATGTCTATGGGCTAAACCCAAGTATCTATTGTGTATTTGTAGTCATGGGAGCCGGCGTGTGCCTAAATGTAGGCACTGGCAGGGGCACAGGGTCGAATGACTTGAGATCTATCTGAAATGTCCTCCAGGCTGAACCCAAATGTCTACAGGCTGAAGCCAAGCATCTACTGTGTATTTTCAGGCACGAGAGCTGGTGCAAACCTAAACGTAGGCACTGGCAGGGGCACAGGGTTGAATGACTTGAGAGCTATCTGAAATGTTCATGGGTTAAACCCAACTGTCTATGGGCTGAACCCAAGTGACTAATGTGTAATTACAGGCATGGGAGCTGGTGTGACCCTAAATGCAGGCACTGGCAGGGGCACAGTGTCAAATGACTTGAGATCTAAGTGTTATGCCCTGCGGTGCGCTGAATTCGATGATTGTGTTATCTCCTTCATGCACTGCTGATTTTCCATGGGCTATTGACATTGACCATAGATATTCTCCTACGGGCTAAAGGCTCTAGTCCTATATACTAAGCGGCAAACCTCTGTCCGTCTGTTTGTTTGTCTGTTTGTTTGTTTGTCTGTGAGCGCTCTAGCACTCGCTACAGTTGACGGATCTCGCTGATCTTTGGCTTAAACTGACCGTCAGAACACGCGGTTTTGCATCTTTGCTTTTAGAACTTTAACCAAAGTCTAAATTCCATAATATTTCAACAATTTTGACTGTGAGGTGCACAATTCTGCTAAACCATGATGATTCAAATGGCGGCCACGGTGGCAATGACGCGCGCACTGTACGCCAACACGCAAAACATCAACTTCAAATCGTAGTGCGGGACATTTACAGTGTCACCACTCACTAAAGAGTTGTCGTTGTGAGACTCCAAAATGTATTCGCAAGCACTCCATGCACTGGCAGGGGCACAACATCAAACAATTCTGGATCTATTTCAAATCCTATATACTAAGCGGCAAACCTCTGTCCGTCTGTTTGTTTGTCTGTTTGTTTGTTTGTCTGTGAGCGCTCTAGCACTCGCTACAGTTGACGGATCTCGCTGATCTTTGGCTTAAACTGACCGTCAGAACACGCGGTTTTGCATCTTTGCTTTTAGAACTTTAACCAAAGTCTAAATTCCATAATATTTCAACAATTTTGACTGTGAGGTGCACAATTCTGCTAAACCATGATGATTCAAATGGCGGCCACGGTGGCAATGACGCGCGCACTGTACGCCAACACGCAAAACATCAACTTCAAATCGTAGTGCGGGACATTTACAGTGTCACCACTCACTAAAGAGTTGTCGTTGTGAGACTCCAAAATGTATTCGCAAGCACTCCATGCACTGGCAGGGGCACAACATCAAACAATTCTGGATCTATTTCAAATGAGTTAAGATCTATGTGAAATGACTCATTGGATAAACCCGAACGTCTACGGGCTAAATCCAAGCGTCTACTGTGTATTTACAGGCATGGGAGCTGGTGCCATCCAAAGCATAGGCACTGGCAGGGGCACAGGGTCGAATGACTTGAGATCTGTCTGAAATGTCCTATATTCTAAACACAATTGTCTATGGGCTAACCTCAGGTATCAATTGAGTACTTACAAGCATGGGAGCTGGTGCAATCCTAAACGTTGGCACTGGCAGGGTCACAGGGTTGAATGACCTGAGATCTATCTGAAAATGGATTAATCCAATTGTCTACAGGCCAAACCCAAGTGTCTATTGTGTATTTACAGGCACAGGAGTTGGTGTGGTCCTAAATGTAGACCCTGGCAGGGGCACAGTGTCAAATGACTTGAGACCTAAATGTAATGTCCTGCAGTGCACTGAATTCGATGACTGTGTTATCTCCTTCATGCGCTGCCGATTACCCATGGGCTATTGACCATAGAGATTCTCCTACGGGCTAAAGGCTCTAGTCCTATATACTAAGCGGCTAACGGTGTCTGTGGTTCAGTGATACCATACGCTCTATTCAAATACTGGCCGCTTTGCGCGCTTGACGCGTTCAGTAGGAGCGGCGCGCTATACGCTTGGTGTGCTGTAGCTCAAAGCCATGCGCGCAATTGACGTGCGCTCTTATAAGCGTCCAGGCAAATTTGCAAATTGAACACTAATAGCCCAGCGGTTAAGGCGTCTGTCTATGAATTGGAGCTCTGTGGATCAATCGACGCCCGGGCGAAATGCTTTTGCCGCTGTTTTTTTGCTTTGAAAACTTTTGTTTCGGCATTCCGTCAGTCGTCCTGAGACCCAAAAGGTTTGAATCATTCAATCACGCTTGATAACGTCATTGGCTAGCGATCAACCGCACAGAACAGTTGCCATCACTGCAAACAAACGATTGAATGCTTCAGACTTGCGAGTGGTTGCCTTCAGAACTAACACTCAGACACTCAAAACAGTTCCTATCAGCGATAGATACTCAAACAAACGAGTGAATGGTGTTCGGACTTGCGAGCAGTGGCGGTGGGCGATCTGTCTCATTCAAATGTGCTTGAGAACGTCAGCGGCAAGCGTCAACTGCACAGAACAGTTGCCATCAGCCGCGAACAAACGATCGGGCAATCTGTCTCATTCAAATATGTTTGAGAACGTCAGCGGCAAGCGGTCAACCGCACAGAGTAGTTGCCATCAGCCACAAACGAAAGATCGAATAGTCATCAGACTTGCGAGCAGTGGTGGGGAGCGATCTGTCTCATTCAAATGTGCTTGAGAACGTCATCCAGTGGCAAGCAATCAACCGCACAGAAAGTTGCCGTCAGCCGCGAACGAACGATCACTACATCTTCTGACCAGTGGCCATGGAGAGTTTTATGCTTTGAACAGTGTTCTGTAGTGGCTAATGGATATAGCCCATGGATCATTGCATGTCTGACCAGTGGCTGTGGGACATGGATCGCTGCATGTACCTGTTGGCAGTGGACCGTTGCATGTTGCAATAAGCTACAGCAAGCAGTCTGCTATGGACTATAGAGTATCACCTATGGGCTAAAGGCACTAGTCCTATATACTAAGGCGCCTAGGTGTGTCCGTGTGTTTGTCTGTCTGCAAACGCCATATCTCTAGACACAGTTGTCGGTTCGCGATGATCTATAGCTTAAACTGACCGTCATAACATGTAGTTTTGCATCTTTACTTTTAGAGCTTTGACCGATGACTAAATTCCACAATATTTCGCAAATATTGGCTGCACCAGTACATTATGGGCACAGAAGGCACCACACGCTGAGATTGACGTTTGATTTCGCGCCAAAAGCGCTATACAGTGTCACCACTTACGACAGAGTTGTCGTTGTGAGACTCCAAAGTGTATTCGCAGGCACTGTATGCACTGGCAGGGGCACAACATCAAACTGCTTTGGATCTATGTCGAATGTCTTTAGATCTATCTGAAATCTCCTACGGGCTAACCCCAAATGTCTACAGGCTAAATCCAAGTATCTATTGTGTATTTACAGGCAAGGCAGCTGGTGCGAGTGTAAATGTAGGCACTGGCAGGGGGCACAGTGTCAAATGGCTTGAGATCTGTCTGAAATGCTGTATTGGCTGAACCCAAATGTCTATGGGCTAAACCCAAGAGTCTACTAAGTATTCACAGTCACATGAGCTGGTGCAATCCTAAACGCAGGCACTGGCAGGGGCACAGGGTCGAATGGCTTGAGATCTATCTGAAATGTCCGATGAGCTAACCCCAATTGTCTACGGGCTAAACCCAAGCATCTATTGTGTATTTACAGGCACAGGAGCTGGAGAGATCCTAAACATAGGCACTGACAATGGCACAGGGTCTAACGACTTGAGATCTAACTGTACTGTCCTGCAGTGCACTGAATTCAATGATTGCGTTATCTCCTTCATGCTCTGCAGACTACCCATATGCTATAGACCATAGAGATTCTCCTGCGGGCTAAAGGCTCTAGTCCTATATACTAAGCGCCATAGAGTTTGTTTGTTTGTTTGTGTGTTTGTTTGCTTGTCCGGCCATTTTCTCTTGACACAGTTGATGGAGCCTGGAGATCTATAGCTTAAACTGACCGTCGTGGGCTGGAAGGAATCCCCTCCTATTTTAAAACTTTTGCAAATTACTAAATTCCACAAAATTCACGAAAATATCGACTGCACAGTGCATTCTGAGCACTACAGAGTGCCTACTGGTCATTTTCGTGGAAATTTCGCACTATCGTGTCACCAATCACTACAAAGTTGTCTCTGTGAGACTCCAATGTGTATTCAGAGGCACGGGAACAGGTTCGATGATAAATGCAGGCACTGGCAAGGGTGCAGTGTCAAGAGACTTTTGATCTATCTGAAACCTCTTATGGGCTAAACACAAACACCTATATGCAAAGTTCAGTGTAATCAAAGGCACGGGAGCGGGCGCAATGGTAAATGCAGGCACTGGCAGGGGCACAGTGTCAGAAGACATTAGATCTGTCTGAAATCTCCTATGGGCTAAAAGCAAGCATCCATGTCTTAGTTTCAGTGTATTCTGAGGCATGGGAGCTGGTGCAACCCTAAAAACAGGCACTGACAGAGGCACAGTGTCAAATGGCTTTAGATCTATCAGAATCTCCTATGGGCTGTCTGCGCCAGTACATTCTGAGCACAGAAGGCTCTGCACACTGCGATTGACATTTGATTTCACGCCACAAGCACGTTACAGTGTCACCATTCATGACAGAGTTGTCGTTGTGAGACTCCAAAGTGTATTCGCAGACACTGCATGCACTGGCAGGGGCACATCATCAAACTGCTTTGGATTTATGTCAAATGTCTTTAGATCCATCTGAAATCTCCTACGGGCTAAATCCAAATGCCTACGGGCTAAACCCAAGTGTCTATTGTGTATTTACAGGCACGGGAGCCGGTGCGAGCCCAGTGGCAGTGGCACAGGGTCGAATGATTTGAGATCTATCTGAAATGCCCTATGGGCTAAACACAATTGTTTATGGGCTGAACCCAACACCATTGACCATAGAGATTCTCCTACGGGCAAAGGGCTCTAGTCTAGGTACTATGTATGCTCCAGGCATCCAGGTTCACGTCACGCACACTATTTCAGGCGCTTCAAAGGCGCAGTGGAGGACGCAGAACAAGTGAAGTACAAAGGGCGACCGCGCACGTTGATTCGCGTTGCTAGTATCCGACTGTCATGCATACATATGTACTCGTCTTGAACTTCGCTCTTTCTCTCTTCCTCGAGGTCGGCGCTGGTAGACTTCTACTCCGTGGTGGTGGTCCCTTCGGCGTCGTCCGTGACCGATAGCTCCGCGTCTCCGACGGAGACGTCGATGGCCGAGGGGCCGCTAACCAGCGACTGAAAGACGGACACTGCCGTTGTTGGAGAAGCGGGGGCGAGCAATCAGAAGGGAAGAATTATCACCTTCGAAGAGGAAGAAGAAGGCGGCAGTCGGCTGGGGTCGTGGGTAGGGGCCGACCAGGAGTCTGTCTTGTCTACGGGTAATAGTAGGATGGCGCCGCTCGTGGGTCGGATGGGCCGCGGAGGCGGAACGTGGAAGTAGACTGGCACTTCAGACTGTCGGTCGTCAACTTCAGTGTCGCTGGTTGTGTCCGATTCGTGAACTTGCTTCTGCTCGACTTTGGAGGCTGCGACGTCTTCCAAGTGGGTTAGGTACCAGCACAGGAAGAACAGGATGGCGGACAGCAGCAAGGCCACCAGTGGGGCTATGGCTGAGTACAATACCCACCGTTTCTGCCACCACTCCGCCTCTATCGTCTCTTCCCCCTGCACACCTTCGGTCGTAGTGGACGAAGTCGGCACAAACGACGTCGGCTGGACAACCGAAGGCGTGGTCGACTCCAGTAGCACAGGGTTTTATTTTAAAGTGACTGGCCAGGAACTCGAATAACTTCTGCACCGGTGCATCGATTTTGATGAAACTTGAACCAACTTAAGTTCCATATGTAGGAAAATTCGTGTTAAATTCTTACGCAAATTGGCCACGCGTATCGATTACGCGGGCGCAGTAACAAAGGCCTACTTTTTTTAGGCGTCCGTCCTCGTGGTGATCCTCCAGCACCATCTGAGCAAGTTCGCAGGAAATTGACAATTCCATTGTTATTATGCATAATGAATACAGGTTTAACTCTACTTAATGCCCAGTTTTTGCTCCATTCTACTGAATAACAACAATGGAATTGTCAATATCCTGCGAACGTGCTCAGATGGTGCTGGAGGACCGCCACGAGGACGGACGCCTTTTTGAAAGGCCCGAAAAAAGTAGGCCTTTGTTACCGCGCCCGCGTAATCGCTACGCGTGGCCAATTTGCGTAAGAATTTAACACGAGTTTTCCTACATACTGAACGTATGTTGGTTCAAGTTTCATCCAAATCAATGCACCGGTGCCGAAGTTATTCGAGTTCCCGACCAGTCACTTTAAATAACAAGTGATACGTGACACTCCTTGAGTGTCAGATAGGCACTCCGCGTGATTGTTTTAGCAGACGGGGGCACAGAAACCAACAAGTGTTGCATCCCGTTAAATTTGTTTGTTCCCAATTTTTATACTCCACAAAAAGTGTGGAGTATATAGCGTTTGTGCGCGAAACGCAGAAACTTTGAGTCAACGGCGTTCGCGCGTGCAGCGGCCGATTTGCAAACGGTCTTTTGCGTTGGGTAGGCCTAGTGGGTGGGCAACCTGCACGAGATATGGGGTCACGCTGCGGGACCCCGTTGGCGGGAAATTCAAAAATTTAAATTTTCAAAGTACTGAAAAATGGGTTAAACAAGGTAGAACTCGAAAAAGTTGCATATAATGGTATATACTATCTTTTGATATGTTGTAGCCCTCGATAGTGCCGAACACGCAAAAAATGAATTGGATCGCTGCGGGACCGATTTTGGCGCCAAATTTGAAAAATTCGCGATTTTTCGCTATTTTCCGACTTTGACGGTTTGCTGTGCGCGATAGGTAGCAGCTAGAGCCGCGAGACCGCTTTTGGTGCTCCTTCCCAGATGTCCTCTATCGAATGAGCCATGAACGGAGAAAATCGCTTAAGACACAAAAAAGTTATCTTGGTGGAACTTTTTTGACTCCGGGGTCAAAAATTGCGCTTTTCGCGTTTCGACGTCTGTAGCGCCCGAATGCGTTGCGGGATCGTTCCAAATGTGGTTCTAAACGATTCTACGTTGAAATCTGGTCCAGAAAAGTGTTTTTGAAAAATTTTCAGAGCTACAGTAACCCTGCCGCGTCCATTTGAATTTTGGGTGTCGGGTCGACTTTGGCAATATTATACTTGATTTCGGGTTTTCGGGGGCGCTGATTACGAATCTGGCATTCGTTTAGCGCTTAGATGATGTTTGAACGTACCTACGACGAAATCGCATGCTACCGTACCCCAACTGCAGAATTTCGTTTCTGCGAGTCCATAGGAAGTTAAGGGTGTTGTATGTTGATTCTGGGGTATTCTGGGATGTAGATCACGAATTCGGCATTAGTTTCCGATTGGGAGTGTCAGGAGGCCACAACAGCATAGGAGTCACCGTGCGTAGGAGTTCAAATTTGTGGAGTATACTGCGTCCCCCGGACGACTTGCCTGGTTGTGGAGTATAAAAATTCTCCACTGTTTAGATAGAAATCTGTTAAGGTAAGCTAAATCCGGGGAAGATTTTGGGGGCCAAACAGAGTTCGAACATGTCAAGGGCCACTGAGAAACGCTTACACACGCCAATACAGGCGCTCATGAATCTGCCCTTGCACACCTTGACGTCGCGATGGGCGACGTGGTTCTTGTGCAGGTACGGCGCAAGCCGGCCGACACCTGCGACGGCCAGATTGCGGCCGGTGGCTCCTCTGCGCACTTGTTGTCCTGCACGAATTTGAGCAGCGAATCGCCGCCACAATAGTCGCTAGCAGGGTATCTGCCACCTGCAAGGCGTTGGGTTTGACGTGGCTCACAGCAGTCACTGGCGACGGCAGCTCGCCTCGGCGTGGCGAAAGTAGCGCAGCCGTAGCAGATGCTCGAGGAGTAAACGCTCGTCCGCCAGGTTTTCAGTTCGGCCTCGAACAGTTGCTCTTCATGGCCGGCGGCGCGGCGACCACTTCTTGAGATTGGCACACTCAAAGTGTTGATGTGGCTGTGTCAACACATGACAGCCGCCGTTGAGACTTTTTTCGCCCGGCCTCAGCCGGGCGAACCCCTACGAGAGCTTATCGTGCGTTCGTGCGTCCGTCCGTCCGTCCGTCCGTCCGTCACGCTCTCAGATCTCGGTGTTGGAAAGTCGTAGGAAGGAGATCTTGGGCTCTACGGAAAGCTCTCGACTCACTGGTAATGTTGCTAAGAGACTTCGAAATTCAAAAGTTTGAATTGCGCGCGCTACAGTAACCCGAAGGTCAAAACGGAAAACGGCTGTAACTCGCTCGTCTTACGTCGTAGAGCGGCGCGCGATAGGTCAACTAAAAGGTCTCGACGTGCTCTTTCGTTTGGCATTAAAAATTTTCTTAATTACGCAAACACGCAACACGAAAAGCGACATTCTCGCGTTTTTGACACAAAAATCGCGCTAACTCACTCAGCGTGCGTCGTAGAGAGACGGTCTTAAGTTGGTTGGATAGCTCTCGACTCACTGATCATTTGTTCTTCTATTGGTCGAAACCCAAAAGTTTGAATTTCGCGCGCTACAGTAACCCAAAGGTTCAAAACGCAAAACTTCTCTACTCGCTCGTCTTCCGTCGTAGAGAGACGATCTTGAGGTCGTTGAATAGGTTTCGGCACACTGATCATTCCGTTAAGAGAAGTCGAGATTCAAAAGTTTGAATTTCGCGAGCTACAGTAACTCAAAGGTTGAAACAGCAAAGCGACTCTGACTCGCTCGTCTTACGTCGTAGAGCGGCGTGCGATAGGTCTACTAAAAGGTCTCGACGCGGTCTTTCGTATGGCATAAAACATTTTCTAAATTACGCAAACACGCAACGCGAAAAGCGACATTCTCGCGCTTTAACACAGAAATCGCTCTACCTCGCTCAGCGTGCGTCGTAGAGAGACGATCTTGAGTTTGTTGGATAGTTCTCGACTCACTGATCATTTGTTCTTCGATTGGTCGAAACTCAAAAGTTTGAATATCGCGAGCTACAGAAACCCAACGGTTCAAAACGCAAAACTTCTCTAACTCACCCGTCTTGCGTCGTAGAGAGACAATCTTGAGCACGTTGAACAGGTTTCGGCACACTGGTCATTCCTTATAGAGAAGTCGAGATTCAAAAGTTTGAATTTCGCGAGCTAGAGTAACTCAAAGGTTCAAACAGCAAATCGGCCCTAACTCGCTCGTCGTGCGTTGTAGAGCGGCATTCGTTCGACCGTTTGAAAGCTTACGTTGAGACAGTTGTTGAGCGATCATTCTTAAAGAAATGCTTGGTTTTTTAAACTCTTGTCGTACGAACAACTTTGTCTGCTAAAAAAATTAATCCCGGGCGATCCCAATGTTGCCTTGCAACAACCGCTTAGAAATGCGTGTGACTTGCTAAAAAAATTAATCCCGGGCGATCCCAATGTTGCCCTGCAAGAACCCCTCAGAAAGGAGCGTGTCAGAAGTAGCGCATGAATAGTGGACTCCGGGCGGGCGCGCGTCATATCCAGAAGTGACACTCATCTTCATTCCCATGGCATATCCCCATCATTTCCCTTTGCAGGCCCACTGATGACCAGCTGGTGCAGCAGACGGGCGGGCACGCCATCCGTCGTCAGGGCAGCGAGCCCAAAGGCCAGTACCACGGCAAGGCTCTGGCCGCTTCAGTTTCCACTTCGGAGCCCGCAGCTGCAGCGACCCCTGCCAAGGGCGCCGTCACTGGCAAGCCTCCCATCGCTCCCAGACCTGCTGCAGTATCTGTGTCAGCAGTGGAGAAGACGACGACGACGCCTCAGCTGTCGGCCCTTCACCAGCAGGAGATGGTCGCCAGAGGGGAGAGCTTCAGCGCCGGCGTCACCAGGGGCGCCAAGGCCAAGCGAGCCCCATTCACCACCAGGAGGGCACACAGTCTCAAGAAGGTAACACTGGAGACGCCTGCCGTTTGATCCAATGCGCTTAGTTGAGCCCAAACTGAGCCAGCAGCTTGGCAAGTGTTTCACTGGTACTGTAATTCAGTTGCTTAGTTGACGTACGTAAGTCTTGTTAGATTTCTCGAGCGCAAGCAAAATGCCCCTACTCCCTTTTGTTCATTGGCTAAAACGTGGGTGTTTGCTAATGCTCTTGTGACTTCTCTGTCTCAGGTGCGTCAGTGGGAGGACATGGCTCAGATCGAGGCTGCTGGCCTTCTCAGTCGAAAGGTGGAGCAGCAGAGTGGGGGGAAGAAGGCCACCTTCCGCCAGTGGAAGGACCACTACACCGTCCTCTGCGGACAGCTGCTCTGCTTCTTCAAGGTCTGTCTCTTGTCTGGAATCTGTGTACAGTGCCGTAACCCCAGTGGATGTTCCACAGTTGTTGCACATATGTAGATAGCTGCAGTAGGCAATTTGTGACACGCTTGTTGACGCTACCCGCATCTCGCACTCAAAGATGACGCACATGCCTCTGCATAGGACGAGGACGCCTTCATGGAGAATATGGCCAACGCCTCCCCAGTCTACATTCTCAACGCCCACTGCGAGGTCAGCCGAGACGCCCACAAGCGCAAGCACGTCTTCCGACTCAGCACTCAGGTGGGAATTCTTCAACTTGATTTGTGATCGTCAATCGCCTTGTGATAATGATCCATATCTCTCTTATCTGGACAGGACGGGGCCGAGTACTTGTTCGCGGCCGACTCTGAGGCCCGCATGGCCGATTGGGTGGCCAAGATCGCCTTCCACGCCGCCCTCTCCCCAGCCATGCAGCTGCAGAGCTACGCCGACTCACAGGTGGGAGAGACGTGACGTGAAGCTTACAGTAGTAGACACGTGAGAAGTTCCAGCATCTGATATCTGAGAAGTTTCATTCAAGTATCTGATCTCTGACAAAAGCCCCAAGTGTCAGGTGTCGCTTCAGCGCCAGCAGGAGGTGCCCACCTCTCCTCCCCCAGTGGTGCCACCGGTGACTCCGTCGTCGTCGTCCGCTTCAGCGGCGCCAGTGACTGAGACGCCGGCCAGAAGGCGCTCCTCGCACAACGACAGCGGCATCGCCGTTACCTCGCCTCCCACCACCACTACTGCCGACCAAGGTGGGCTTTCCCCTTCAATGGAAGCGTTCACTGACAATCTGACAAGACAACAGATGATCTCTCAAAGGGATTTCTGTCACACGACATGAAGTGACAGCTTTCGTCTCACGGTTCACTTTGATGTAATATCTCTCCTAGCAGACCGCCACTTCTGGCATGGTTTCCCCGCGCTTCTTTCCACTATCGCTCGCTAGCCTGCGGCCTGCTTGACTGAACTCTTGCTACCTTTCCACTGTCGCTTGTGAATCTCTAGTAGTAGTGCCAGTGCCCTGGTTAGTGTTAGAGGTAGTAGCCTAGCATGTAGCGTAGACAGGGCTCCAGCTAGAGCTGCCTTGTGGTCACCACACCACGAATCCTAAGCAGTCTCCAACTGTTCACCATCGTCGTTGTCATCAGAAGACCAGCCTCCAAGTCGTCCTCCGCCGCCGCCGCCCCACGTGACCGCCTTCGGTGTCAAGTGGAGTGGCAGGAAGGAGCTGGCGACAGTCAACAACACTGTCACCGCCAGTGAGGCCGCCTACCAGCAGAAGTACCACCAGAGGCAAACGGCCGTCCAGTTGAATGGGCACAGCAACGGCAGCAGCGCCAACGGGCACATGAATGGGCATCATCACCACCACGTGACCAAGACTAGCAGCAGCTCCTTTTACGTGGCCAGATACGCGGCCGCCCTGCGCATCGGTGAGACAGCTCGTGAGGCTGTGGAGACACTCCCGTGCACTCTGCACACAAGCACTGCACCTGGATCTGGCACTGCCACTGCATGGGGATGTGAAAAGAAGAGGCCGTGCACCATCCGACCGCCTTTTGCTTCTTCGCACGCTTTGATTGGATTTTCACGCTCTTCTTTCGAGGCACCCTCACTCTTGGGCTACCGTAATCCTGTCTTTGATCCTCATTATTGCTTTCGGTGGAGGCCTATTGTAGGATATTGAGTGTTCGTTGGTCGGTCACACACAAGGTGGAGGCTATACATGTCGTGTCTGCCTATACCCCTAACCTGCAAGTGCCCTAACTTGATGTCTCTCTCCGACCATCTCTCAACGTCAGCAAAGCAAACTCTGTCATTCAGGCACCTCTCCCTCTGTCAACGGCTCACAATCTGCCAATGGGGTGAGTCAGTGGTGCCACGGGCAGTTTTCTCAGCGGGGTGTCGTCAACTCTTTCACTGGCGCTGTATCTTCAGAGCGGCGACGCCTTCGGCGACTCAACTGACCACAAGGCGGCGACACTGCCCATGTCCCACTCCTCTGCAAGCAACGGGGACGGTCGGGCCTCCACCTTGAAAGCCGGTGAGTCGGTTGGAGTGATCCGACACATCTGGGAAAGTCACTGAAGTCATTGTCAAAGTCGTTGGTGTCACTTCAGGGGCGCAGAAGAGCCCGTCGCCCAGTCACGACAGCGTCTCTTCGACGGAGGAAGCGCCGGCGAAAAGTGAGTTTGCGGCGCTGTGGCACAGATCGGCTATTTTGAAGAACACCATAAGGTTTCATTCACTGCCATTTGCAGGCTCTCGAAAGCTGAAGTTGGGCAGTTTCTTCAAGTCGTCCAAGAAGGAGAAGGCGCCCAAAGAGGGAGGCAGTCTGAAGCGCTGATTTTGTCTTTTGCTGGGAAATTTGAGCAGTGTTCAGGTTAGGTGAAGGGGGTACTGTAGCTCCGTGTTGATTGATTGCCACTAGATTGTCTTCCGCTGGAATTCTCCGAGTTCTGAGGGCGTTTTGTGATAGTTGCTGTATTCGGTTGTTCGTTCGCGCGTTGTGTAGTTGAGGTGAGCGTTTGATACCACTTCTCGACAAGCCTTTTGCGTTTCGTTGTTTTACGCTTGTGGCCAGGCCATTCATTCCCAGAATGAGCATGCGCAGTGCCAGTAAGGGTATACCTTATACCCAGCGCTTAGATTAGGTTATCTGCTCCGTCCGTGTGAATTCCGCTGTATTACCGCACACACATTCGTACGTATGTTGTCGCTCTTGGCTTTGCGATGACACTGTGAACTGGGCGCTCCCTTGTCTCTCGCTCGACCTACTTAGAGCTCATTCTGGCTGGTTGTTTGTTGTTGCGTTCTCGTTTCGACTAAAGATTTGTTCGTGTTTGTTGGAACATAACGTGAAGGAACTCTTGCGATGAACGACACGCTCAAAGCTGTTTCACAGCGGCACTACTGTAACGCCAGTGCTTGCCTACGCAATTATTAGATCTTGAATTTGTAAGATGTCGTCTAATCCTCCCAATCGACTCGTTCTCGTTCTCATGGGAGTAAGCGGCTGTGGCAAAACGGCCGTCGGAAGGGCTCTCTCAGAGAGGTTAACGCCGTGTCGATTCGTCGACGGCGACGACTTCCACTCGGAGGAGAACATCCGGAAGATGGAAAGCGGCACTCCGCTCGACGACGACGACAGACGACAGTGGCTGGTGACATTACAGGAACTGATTCGGGACGCATTGAATGGGGAACAGGATACGAGCGAGGTAGCAGGCGATACATAATCGGGGATAAGTCTTAGTGCTCGTCTTTTTTCAGCAAATCGAAAACGCGCTATGCACGTATAATGGGATTGGCGTGTATCCGTTTCACTCGAAATAGATAGGTGGATCAATAGTGTCAGTGTCAGTCGTGCAGGAAATTTAGTGCGCAACAGAAAGCCGTTCTGCTCTTGACGAGTGAGGTAGTGCGGCGTTGCGACGTCGGGAATCTGCCTGTGTGCTCGTCTGCTAGTCCGGAACGTCGATACCTATGTGTACATAGTAGGACTGACGTTTCACTCGAAAGAGATGCAGGTGGATTAATACTGTAGCAACTGATAGTACTTCAGAGTCCAGTCCAAGTCAGTTCTGTCGGTTGCAACAGCCAGTTGGTGGTGGCCGCCGTGGTGGCCTGTTCCGCCCTGAAGCGCTCCTACCGTCACCTTCTGCGACAGTCAGCAGCATTGGCAGAGGGGCAGTCTCTGCGCTTCGCCTGCCTTCTGGCCAGTCGTTCCACAGTTGAGGAGCGACTACGCAGTCGACGCCTCCATCGGATGACGGCTTTTCCTGCCAGCTTCGTGGAGAGTCAGTTCGCCACTCTAGAACTACCCTCAGAAGACGAAGAGAGCGACGTCTGGATTGTCGACACAGAGAAATTCAACGGAGTGGACGAAGTCGTCCAAGAACTGCTCAACAGACTCGGAGAATTGCGATGGCCAAGACAGTGACTTGGTTGTTGGGCCGGTCGTCGTTGCTACAAGATGTGCGTTGACCTGTTTTTGGTGTCGTAGGATAGATTGTCATTTCCGACATCTATGGTGAAGATTTCAACCCGATCGGTGAACTCTACCTATAGGTATGACGTAGCGCCACCTCTATAGTACCCCGAGGCTCACTGCCCCCGGCCGAACAGATTGGGCGATCTACCGTGTACCGTTCACGAATTGCAGGACACTGCCATGTTGTCACTGGCATTCACAGACAACTCCGACCCTAATGTAGACTCCCAGGAGAGTGGGCAGATCCAGTGGCGTCGTCTCGAATCTGCGTTCGCGCGCCAACTTCTGCTCCAAGGAACAATTCAGTTTCCCGCCCACCTCGAACCGACTCCGCATCTGCATTTAAAGGTTCTTCACTTACGACATCTCAAATTACCAGCAGCAATTCGTTTTCCGCTGAACGATTGCAAGGCTGACGACGAATGTGTCCATTATGTTGCCAATGAAACATTCGAAGCCAACCGTCTCCGCCACTGGGATGAGGGGAATCAGCGCCTGGTTGACACGATGGAGGGTGTCGGGTGGAGACCTTTCCGACTAGAATTAGGGTCGGAGTTGTCTTGTCTGTGAATGCCAGTGACAAACTGACAATGTCCTGTAATTCGTGAACGGTACACGGTAGATCGCCCAATCTGTTCGGCCGGGGGCAGTGAGCAACGATCTTGAGTTTGTTGAGTAGCTCTCGACTCACTGATCATTTGTTCTTCTATTGGTCGTAACTCAAAAGTTTGAATATCGCGAGTTACAGTAACCCAAAGATTCAAAACGCAAAACTTCTCTAACTCTCTCGTCTTCCGTCGTAGAGAGACGATACTGAGCTCGTTGAATAGGTCTCGGCACACTGATCATTTCGTTAAGAGAAGTCGAAATTGAAAGTTTGAATTTCGCGAGCTACAGTAACTCAAAGGTTCAAACAGCAAATCGGCCTTAACTCGCTCGTCTTACGTTGTAGAGCGGCATTCGTTCAACCGTTCAACCGTTTGAAAGCTTACGTTGAGGCAGTTGTTGAACGGTCATTCCTAAAGAAATACTTTTGTTTGTTTAACCCTTGTCTAACGAACAACTTTGTCTGCTAAAAAATTAATACCGGGCGATACCAATGTTGCCTTGCAACAACCGCTCAGAACTGGGTGTGCGTTGCTCAAAGAATTACACAATTACGAATTACACGTAATTGACAGTCGTCGCCAGTGCAATCCGTGTAATCTGACTTTCACTAAAGGCCTTGGCTGTATGAACCCTGCAGGTGTTTTCAGGAGCTGTCACTTGGGGAGCGCATGGTGTGCAACGAGCTTTGGCTGGTCGTGGTGCCCTACTGGGCGGTCTGGCCGTTCGAGACCATGCTTCTTCCCAGGAAGCACATTGCACGGCTCGAGGAATTGGACTCTACCCATATTGAGCAGTTGGCGCGCATTCTGAAGACTCTGCTGACCAAATACAAACGACAATCTCTTCCAGTGCCACTTCCCCTACAGCATGGGATGGCACATGGCGCCATACGGACTCAGGTGGGCTTTCGGGAGTAGAAAACTTCTTTTGACCGTCGTGTCAATCAAGGGTTTTAGAAGGAATGTTTTGGAGAAGTTACATAGAATATTGTCACTTTTGCAAATTTGCTGTACCGCCGCGCGCGACTTACTCTACCGAAGTTTCTTCACAATGTAGGTGTGAGCGATATTCTCAATGATTTCAGCGGCAACGACACGTCTCAATTGGAGGAGGCAGATGTCAGTTGGCAGCTGCACGCCGTCTACCTTCCCCCCTCTGCTGAGGTGGGGGGGGGGGGGGGGGGGGTCCACCCCCCCGCGTTGAGGGACCTCTGTGATTCCTATTGAGACGCCATTGTCAATTGCAGGGGGAGTGGCTCAAGAACATCAATCGCCAGTCGCAGGACTACATTCGCAATAAGGGCGAGAACTTCGAGGTGCTGCAGACCAGGCTGGACCAACTCCAGAAGCAATACGACAAGTGGGGTGGAATGGCTGGAATAATGGTTGTTCCAGTGTAACCACTTAGTGACCAACAACTTCAGTCTGGTCGACCTGAGCAAGGCGCGAAAGGCGGCTCTGGAGAGGGCCCGCGAGATCTTCCAGTTCATCCAAGATCACGAGGAGGAGGAGAGGTGAGAGAGGGAGAGTGGGGAAGATGTTTCGCTCAGTGACTGAATGGGTTGTGTCAAGCTTCACTGTCAGTGGGTCGGTGTTCGCTACCTTCACATATGTACACTTCCACATACTGTACTTCTAGTTTGAGACGTCTGCCAGTGTTTGATTCTTGAGCTATTGTCGTGTAGCTAACAGCAACCACTGTGTCGCTTCCCCACCCCTTGCAGTTGGCTGGGCGAGAAGCACCGCGTCTGTCTCAACATGCTGGCCCCTCGCGACCTCTCGGCCACTCCACAGCTGCTCAGACTCTACAAGGTCACTGTGCGATGGCTCTTGAAGCGCTACAGTCTGAAATGAAGGCGAACCTTCTTAGTTGTATGAATAATCGAAGCTTAGTCGGGAACAGCTGTCAACGCTCCATGGATTGCAGAACATCGAGACGGAGATGCAGGGCCACTGGCAGCGAAGCAAGCACGTGCTGGCCAGCGGGGAGCGCCTTCTACCCGTGAGAGCTTCCCCTTGTACTTCAGAGCTAGCTATTCATACTCCAATGTGCTCTTCGTTCAGGTGGTGAGTCCGCAGTCCCGTGAGGAGATCCAGCAGCGCCTGGACTCCCTGGAACAAAGGTGGAAGGACCTGAGGAAGATCATGGCCGCCCTGGCCAAGTACCTGAAGGAGGCAGAAGACGCGTGCCTGTACCTACAGGTCAGTGGTTTCATTCAGTCAGTGTGCTTTTGAGTGTAATGGCCTGAGTGAGCTCCTGGAGGAGTCTGAATGCAGAGTAGGATCAATCCGATTGCAGTGTTTAGTGGAGGATGAGTCCGATTGCCGTGCCGTATGAACGTTTCGCTGAGCAGTCATAAGCGAACTGGGAAGTGGTCTTCGTTGCTTGGCCAGTAATTGCGGGGGTTGTTTTACTGAACGAACTGCCAAACCTGGAGCGTGACCGCAGTTGATCAATGGTCATCTCTTATCATCATCACTGCCCATCTGTCAGGATGCGAACGAGGCGGAGTCGTGGATGCGCGAGAAGCTGCCTCTGGCCGACAGTCAGGACTTGGGCAAGGACGAGCAGTCGGCCGAGGCCCTTCTCTCCAGACACAATCGACTACAAGAGGAGGTCCTGGCATACAAGAGCGACATTGGTGGGTGGAAAGATGTGAACCAATGATTGGGTAGAGTATTGTGTAGAGATGCCCTGCCTCTGAAACCTCTTTGAAGCACTGTGTATTGCTAGATAAATGGTCTTCAGACGAGCTGAGTACCTGCCGCTAATTGATGAGAGTGCTGGCTAGTCCAAAGATTGGTCACCTCTCAAACGCCTTTGAAGCACTGCGTGTGAGACAAACGGATATTGGGAGTGATTGGTTAGACTATTGTTTTGTGTAGAGATTGGCCAGCTCTGAAACGCCTTTGCACTGTGTAAGACGAACAACTATTTCTGCTGTATTCAATCGTCACTTCCATAGTTCGTAGGAATATGATTCGTCAAATTGTGATATTAGTACACTGCCGCCAATTGCCGCTTGTCGTCTGCGGTCTTTGCAAAATAGAGAAATCTGGTAGCTACCAGCTAGTGATTGTGACATGTCGTCACGTATTCAATTCCAGACCGTCTGGAGGAGATGGCAGAGGAGCTGTCGAAGGCGGAGAGTCTCAGCGCCGCCTCCATGCAGAACGGAGACTCCGCTGACAACATGGAGGTTTGTGTCAGAGGTTGTTACAGTGGCATTCTCATGGCAATGGCAAAGTCATACTTTCCTCTGTACAGGAGGTGCCTCGCGTCCGGATGCTCTACAACTACAGTGGGCACGGCGTCGACGTCAAGAAGGGCGACGTGCGTTGACTTCACACGAACTGACTTTGGCATACACTCAACGAACTCAAACACACATTTCAGGAGCTGCCCCTAATCAGCAAGAGCAACGCCGACTGGTGGAGAGTGGTCGACCCCTACACAGGGCAGGAAGGTTTCGTGCCGGCCAGTTATGTCCAGGTGGGTAGTGGTATTGTCGGTTCAGTTTGGTATGCTTGAAAGCTTCTCTTTACCACTACTATTGGTCTTTTGCAGGAAGTGGCTTCGCCCAAGAAGGTGCGCGACTCTACTGCCCCACCCTCCTCAGGGGAGCCGGTCAATCCCATTCTGGAGCGACAGGAGCACATCAGCTCCACCTACAGAGCGCTCAACAAGAAGGCTAAGGTGGGGAGGGACATAGAAAGCAGTCACCCTGGTTCATACCCATGGAGTGTAGCTCACATAGCGGTGCTGAAATCACCACTGCAGCTGATGTTCCTTGCACTGCACTTGTACTACCTGTTGCGCATGTCAGAATCGTTTCAGAACCGGCGTCGCTACCTGGAAGACGCCATCCGTCTCTACCGTTTTTTCCGCGAGTGCGACGACTTCGAGGTGTGGGCCCGACAGACAGAATTGGCCATGGAAGAGCCCTCCTCCGTTCAACACGTCGAGGCCCAGAGGAGGAAGTTCGACGTGAGTTGCTGCGTTTGATGTACAGGGTGGGCTAATTAAGTGTTCCCGATTCTATTTGGTTATAACTCAGTCGCTATAAAACGAATCTTTCTGAAATTTTGACACAACATAGACACACCTTTAGAATTTTTGCTGACCAAAAATTGTAGCAATCTGCGCGGTAAATCACCAGCTGCAGCCACTTTTGTGAAAATGGTCAAGTTTTAATGGTCTTGTCCTTTGACAGCCCGTTTGGCAGGACAAACACAAACATGTCTGCTATGAAAACTCAGAGCGCATTTGAACCCCTAGTTTTCATAAAATGATGACCCAGAAGTCGGAAAATGTCCGTTTGCTGTCGCTGAAAAGGTGAAATGCGCAACGCGTTTTGAATGGACAAGAATAGCCCAACATGCACTGTCGGATGCGCTCGCCACACCTCACGTACTTCTGTGGGACTTTGTGTGTACCAATGTGAACGGCGCGTAGTCGAGAGACATTCAAGATCTTAAACTTCGTATCGCAGACAGTTTGGGCAAAATCACGGTCGAAATGGGCCAAAAAACCAGCTGTCGTACCCTGAGCACCTCCAGAAGGTGGTAGATCGACAGCGGTCACGAAAACGTGCGTAATTAACGTACAAAACTATTGAAGTCGCCAAAATTTGGTCAGAAAAAAATTCTAAAGGTGTGTCTATGCTGTGTAAAAATTTCAGAAGAATTCGCTTTTACACGGCTGAGTTATAACCAAATAGAATCGGGAACACTTAATTGGCCCACCCTGTAGTTGACAAAAAGATAAGATGACCGGTTATGTTCACAGATGGACACCTTCCACTCCAATTGCTCAATGTGTCCACATCCAATTACTGAACGAGTCACACACCGAGTTTCCTTTCCTGCCCGACTTCAGCAACAATTGCAGCAGCAGCATGAACTGCAGAACGTCTTCTTGAGAGTGATTGTTAGGCGTCACAAGCTTGGGCAGTCTACTCGCTTTTTGTATACTATTTCTACACCAATTCAGAACCTAGTCACCGAGATGCTGGGCAGGGGAGAGACCCAACTGGCCGGCATCAACGCCATGGCTGAGGACCTGGTCAAGGCCGACCACACGCGCAAGGGCGACATCCGTCAGAGACAACTGGAAGTCAACCGGCTGTGAGCTGACTCCATTAAATGATCCAGGAGTAAAGCTATTGCATTCAATGAATGAGAGTTCCACTTCTCTGCAGATGGGAGTCGCTCCAGCGGAGTCGCGACAAGAAGGCGGCAGAGTTGGAGTCGGTTGAGTCAGTGGCAGCCTTCAATCAGAGTTGCGAGGAGACGCGCGGACGCGTCAGGGACAAGCTGGACACCCTGGATCAGACCCCGGACGCCAAGGACCTCAAGACGCTGCAGGTATTTGTCTGGGCAGTGTTTCACAGATTCCTCTAGATGCGCTGAACTCTTAGAGTGGTGATCCCCTGAGCTTCGTCCTGTATCAAAAATTCCACGCGTTCAGATGCTGCAGCGGCGTCACCAGAACCTGGAGCGCGAGCTGAAGCCCCTGGAGGAGAAGATGAAGAATCTGCAGGAGCTGGCTGAGAAGGTGCCCTGCCAATTTATATCGTCTTAATTCCGAATTGGCGTCACTGAAACCACTCTGTCATGACATGTCTTCAGGTGAAGAAGGCGTACCCGTCGCAGGCGGAGGCCATCGACCGTCAGATGGAGGACCTGTGGAAGCTGTGGAAGGAGCTGAAGGACAAGGCGGCCGACAGACGACAGATGCTGGAGGAGACACAAGGGCAGCAGATGTTTCAGGTGGCTGTGCTCTGAAGCTCTGGATAGGAGTGATACAATGGCTGACGTGTCGCAAAGCAACTACCGGTATTGTATTCTGTGTTGCAGAACGCGGCCAAAGAGCTCATGGCCTGGGTGGAGAAGACGAAGGCGCTGATGGCCGAACCCGCGCACGCCATCGACGTGCAGACCGCTGAAGACCTGCTGCGCAAACACGACGCCCTCTGGGGTAGTGTGTTTGGAACGTGTGAAATGACAGTTTCAGTGGTCTCAGCTCACACCAATCTGTCTTCCAGACGACATCGTGACGCACAAGGACGAGTTCGCTTACGTGAACGACCTGGGACGCAGACTCCTCTCTCGGCGTCGGCCACGCTGTAGAGACGGGCAGAATGGGCTAGACAGATTTTCGGCGAGCGTTGCAGTAAGCCTATAATAAACAGGCGTAGGACTATTGAGTCAATAGGAGGTTCTCACCTCATAGCCAACTCTCAGACTTACGGCGGCCCGATTCACAGAGGTAACTCACTTACTGAAACGACGCTGTTGCAGCACCGTTGGAGAACAACTTGAACGTTTCCTTGGTTCCCTCCACCTGAGCCGTGCTGACGTCGACACAATCGACTAGTGTGTGAGAGGGCACTTCTAGGCGAATTTTAGGCTGCTCGCGCCGTGGCCACAAGCCACGTCCACGTAGCTCGTGACTGAGCTAAGAGTTCGCTGAAATGGTCGGCTGCGTACCTTCGTGAAACACTGTACTGGACAGATGCACTCTATTTGGTTAAACACTGAAATGGGCAGGTATGTACGTACGTAATTTTGTGCAAGGCAACATAGTGACAGAGAAAGGTACATACATTGATTTAGCGACCTCGGCCAAAAGGAAGTCGAGAACGGCGTTGACGACGGCGTCGAGCACGGTTGGCCGAGTCTGCCGGTAGCGCTGGGCCAAACCCTTGTCTTCGAAGAGCCTTTTCATTCTCTTCTTGGCATTCTCAATGGCTGCCCCTTCGAATGGTTCAGGGGATGACTCGTCCATTTGCATGGCTGCTTTGGATCACACCTATGTGCGTCTTCTCTGCACCTGGTATGTATTCCATTTACCACTGCAGCGCGTTACTAGTAACCGCCGCTTGGCAAAGTGTGCACGCACCATGCACACATGCCACTTACACCACACATAGGTACGTACAATACGTGCCGACGGGCGGTGGCGGCAGACAATGATAAAAGCAGAGCGGACTCAAGCGACTGTTATACCAAACGTGTTGCCCTTACTGATTGATTCTGTTTGGAGTGGAGGGTATTCATACAAACAATTGTGGCCGGAAACTGGAAATGTAGTTCTTATCGCCCGCGTCACAGTTACGTACCTTTAACCTGCAGCTACTACTAATCTGTCGGCGCACATGCCGTTTGTCAATGAGCAGAAACATTGCAGGCCATTCTTGTCATGGCGGTCGGAGAGCGTGGCCGAAGTTGGAGAAACCAATCTACGCAAGAGCTCTCAGGACGTATTCTCGACTAGATTTCAAGATTACCTTTTGAAGTGACTACCGGAACGATCCGACGACAGGCGTCGGTCGGTGGCAACCTCGTTGTGTCAACTGCGGCTCAAGAAATCGGGAATATGTAGGTCAGCCGTTTGGGTTGGGAGTAGCGGACGTTTCACAATTACCACCATAGTCAGAGAAGAATAGGTGTGTGATAATTTCATAACGACGAAGGATTCAAGCTGGGAACTGTCAAGTGTCAACACGCAAGAGATGATCATTGCTGGGCCTTCTACAGTAGCCAACTTCTACAAGTCTCAAATCTTTATGTCGACTGGATTATTATTTTCAGCAGATATACGCAAACAAAGCCCTGTTCATCGAGAACGTTCAGAAACTGGGAAATATACTGGGCTGGCAAACAGCACTCAGCCGAATACACGTACATAGCGTCTGTTGACGGTGATACACAGACAGTTATAACGAAGTTGCACCTCAACATTAAGCACGTTGTAAATATCCCCGGTGACAGAATTGTGTTGTGTTCTAAGGTGATCACGTGTAACAACTAACAAATTGAGGAGACACAGAGGTCCAATCTCAACAATCGGCCCAAGGAATTCCAATAACGGCTGCATAGACCGTATGTAGCGTATCGGAAACATTTTCCAAAAGCCGCCGAGTTACTTTTCCGAATTCGACCACTGCTGCCCCTTGTCGCCCACTCGGCACTGCTCGAGGCAGCGCTGCTCGCTGTCGAAGCGGTTGCCGTTGCCGCCCTGGCCGCAGTAGAGGAACTTGACGCAGCGCTGTTGCTCGAACTTGAAGGCCCACTTGACGGCGCTGCGGAAGCTCTTGGGCGGCCGGTGACACTCACCCGTCGCCACTGGCAGCAGACAGCGGCGGCCGATTCGGACCCGGCTTCTACCGCGGCGGTGAGCCTTTGCAGCAGGCGCCGCGAAGGGCTCCGGCTGGTCTCTCAGCACGGCGCCCCCTGGAGCCCCTTTGAGTGGGCAGCACTTGGCCACGTACTTGCCCTGCTCGCAGATATTACCCAGCGGGCAGGCCAGGTGGTCGCAGGACCGAGCGTAGGGTCCCACGGGCTCCTCTGTAGACTTGCAGAGTCTGTCGGCTGAAACGCTACGATGTTTTGGTCGGTGACGAAAGGTGACTTACTACTGGTAGAGCCGAAGAGCGCACCCTCGGCCTCGGCGTCGCAGCAGTGGGCGAAGAAGGCGCCCATGTAGCACTTCGTTCCGGCCGGGCAGGGGTTCTTGTCCTTGGGATCGCAGCTTTCGGGCGGGTTGCCGTCTGCAGGGCTGCTGGTGGTACGGGGAACGAAGCAGGGAGAGCCGTCCACTGAACAGGGCACGGTTACTTAACGATTGTGTCTTTTGCTGCTAGTGCCATGTGCCGGGTGTTGCTCCACCCCTACCAACTCCACCCCTAACAGTCACATACCAAGAGGAGTGAACACAGAATTGTCAATCTCCTTGTTAAGCAGAATTGTCATTGTCTGCCTTACTGTACTATTTATTAATGAAGCATTTTCGAAGGAACCAACTCGGCTGGCAGGCCTCGGTGCACTCCTTCGCAGTTGGATAACCTCTGCTCTTGTCTTTCTCCGCAGGCTGGAAGGCCGAGCATCGGAACAGCTCTTCGTCCCAGTAGAAGCGCTGGTTGGTCAACTTCGGCTGCCTGACGCCCTTCTTCGGCGGCCGGTACTGGCATTGGGAGTGGTCGGGAAACGCGGGCGGCACCCTCTCCTCCTCCACCATCTTGGGCGCGGCGTCCAGGGCTGCAGATGGTTCCAACTGAGCCAGGGCGGCGGCCGCCTGTTCATCATCCATTGTGCAGACGACGAGGCACATCTTCTCGGAAATGAAGCGGTTGGAGTTGCCACCGCAACCCCGATAGACGAAGGGCATGCAGCGGCCCTGGGACGCGTCGAAGTAGTAAGAAACCAGGCCGACGTGGCCGGGACGAATCTGGCAGTCGCCCTCGTCCATCGGCAACGTGCACACTTCGTTGACTGAGGCGCCATGGCTGGCCACTGCGAAGGCGACGAAGACTGTTATTGTCGTTCTCCAGTCCATGTTTCGCTTTGCTCCTTCTTTTCTCGACTGCCGTCGTCGTTGCGCCAACGCCGCGCGAGGTCGCCTTCAAAAGGGAATGTCTGCAGCACAAAAGGCGAGAGAGAACTGGTCTTCTCACAGAGCGCACAGAAGGCAAGGACACTTGCATACATGACTAGAAAAAGTCGCTGTTTCAGAGCAGGAAGGCGCATAACACGCCATCGATTATACATGTATGGTGTAAAGAGGTTGCGTCATTCGGAATATGTCACATGTCCAAGCACCATCCAAACAACCCTCTTGGCAAGCCGAAGACAGTGAGAAGCGTGACGTCCTCAATGAGTCAACGTCACACACAGTCAAGGCAAACAATCGATTGCGTTACACCGCGCGCGGCTCGTCAACGCCCCCTCCGCCTCCAGCCGTCTCTTCACACATGCAGATGCATCGCAAAGGAGCGACAGACAGGAAAGGTCGTAATCGAACAATCATTCTATGCACCCAGCAGTTGTATAGGATGCAGCGTAATGCTGGAAATGCTATTGTGTTGGTATATTGCACGGAATGCTGTTGCACAGATATGTATCAAACACTCCCCGCCCACAATGTCAAGCGCAAAAGCGATCGTCGATCAGACAGCCGAAATTGGCAGACTGTAATGGACAGATTGCATGAAGGGAGAGGATCAATTTGCGTTGAGTGTTAGGCACATATACGTCATCGGTTGTGTTATGGTTGGAATGCAAACAAGCTGTTTTAAAAAAGTTGAGTTGTTTTATTAATACAGAGTGGTTTGTGAGTGTTTTAAAGTGGAAGAGTAAAAGAAGCCTTTCCGATATGACGCGCGCCCGCCCGGAGTCCACTATTCATGCGCTACTTCTGACACGCTCCTTTCTGAGGGGTTCTTGCAAGGTAACATTGGGATCGCCCGGGATAAATTTTTTGAGCAAGGCACACGCATTTCTGAGCGGTTGTTGCAGGGCAACATTGGGATCGCCCGGGATTAATTTTTTTAGCAGACAAAGTTGTTCGTTAGACAAGGATTAAAAAAACAAAAGTATTTCTTTACGAATGACCGTTCAACAACTGCCTCAACGTAAGATTTCAAACAGTCGAACGAATGCCGCTCTACAACGTAAGACGAGCGAGTTAGGGCCGATTTGCTGTTTGAACCTTTGAGTTACTGTAGCTCGCCAAATTCAAACTTTCGAATCTCGACTTCTCTTAACGGAATGATTAGTGTGACGAAACCTATTCAACAAACTCAAGATCATCTCTCTACGACGGAAGACGAGCAAGTTAGAGAAGTTTTGCGTTTTGAACTTTTCGGTTACTGTAGCTCGCGATATTCAAACTTTTTAGTTTCGACCAATAGAAGAACAAATGATCAGTGAGTCAAAAGCTATCCAGCAGCTCAAGATCGTCTCTCTACGACGCACGCTGAGCGAGTTAGAGCGATTTCTATGCTAAAAACGCGAGAATGTCGCTTTCCGTGGTGCGTGTTTGCGCAATTAACAAATTTTTCACGCCAAATGAAAGAGCACGTCGAGACCTTTTAGTTGACCTATTGCACGCCGCTCTACGACGTAAGACGAGCGTGTTAGAGCCGTTTTGCGTTTTGGACCTTCAGGTTACTGTAGCGCGCGCAATTCAAACTTTTGAATTTCAACTTCTCTTAACGGAATTATCAGTGTGCCGAAACCTATTCAACGAACTCAAGATCGTCTCTCTATGACGGAAGACGAGCGAGTTAGATAAGTTTCGCGTTTTAAACATTTGGGTTACTGTAGCTTCCGAAATTCAAACTTTTGAGTTCCGACCAATAGAAGAACAAATGATCAGTGAGTCGAGAGCTATCCAACCAACTTAAGATCGTCTCCCTACGACGCACGCTGAGCGAGTTAGAGCGATTTCTGCCTTAAAAACGCGAGAATGTCGCGTTTCGTGTTGCGTGTTTGCGTAATTAAAAAAACTTTTAATGCCAAACGAAAGAGCACGTCGAGACCTGTTAGTTGACCTATCGCACGCCGCTCTACGACGTACGACGAGCGAGTTACAGCCGTTTTCCGTTTTGACCTTCGGAGTACTGTAGCGCGCGAAATTCAAACTTTTGAATTTCGAAGTCTCAAAGCGCAATTCTCAGTGAGTCGAGACCTATCCATAAAGTCCACGATCACCTTCCTACGACTTTCCAACGCCGAGATATAAGAGCGTAACAGACGCACGCACGGACGCACGCACGATAAGCTCTCGTGGGGGTTCGCCCGGCTGAGGCCGGGCGAAATAAAGTGTTGGTATGGTTGACCCTATTTAGATAAGGACAAGAAATATTCATTGACTCATAAAGCCCGAACCCTACTGTTGGAGACAGAATAGTAGACACGTGCCTAATCAGAAAACAAAATGTTCTAGTTTGGTTGTCGCTATGTATGTGTCTGCCGTGATCAGTGGGCGGGTTAATTCCAGCGCAGACACATTTTTCGTTCTTGACAAAAACCCACGGGAAAATTACACATGGCTAATGGCTGTCGCTACAGAACTCGCTTTCGTTCGCACCAACGTTCACAACTTACCAAAACGGTCGGCAATCACGGCGTTTGCACAGCAGCGAATACATGGCGGCGAGTCGGAATGCACCGGGAGTGAAGTGTCGTTTACGGGGTGGAGAATCGTGGCTACGTACTGCAGAGATACCAGTGACACACAGATGGCGTAAAAAATCTGCACCACCAACAAGGTCGTGTGCACCAGAATGTTTCAAACAGCCCAGTAGTTGTCGTCGCACAGATCACGCCACCAGTTGACACCACATTGGCACCTTACTTATTGCATCTCGAAGTGTGTGCTTCAGAGGAAGGGGCCTGCCGTCGGGCAACTTGGCGTTGGGAAGGCGAAGGGAGTCGAAGTGCCTGTGGTCGCAGGCGTCGTCGGCGCTGGCCCTGCAACCGGGCTCCAGAACCAGCAGATGGTTCAGGACCAGTTCGACCTCCTCTGGGGGCGTGTTCTTGAAGATCGACTGGCGGAGCTGATGAAGCTTCTGGCGAGTGGGAGCTCGCTGGGCCGCCAGACTGGTCAGGCCGGACTGGGAGCGACTGGCGCTGCCCAACAGCTGCGCTCTCGAGGAGGCGCCCTCCACTATCTGCTCCAGTTGTGGTCTGGATGGTGGGCTCAGCAGTTCCACCTTTTTGTTATACAATGCTGTCACGGGGGGTCTATTCAACGTGCGGAATGTTGAGGTGTAACTTTCTTATCACTGTACGTGTATCGCCGTCAACGCGCGTTACGTGTATTCGGCCAAATTGTTTGTTTGCCTTACCGTTATACTTTCCACTGTCTGAACGTTCTCTGTGAACAGGGCTTCGATTTGTGTGTATCTGCTGAGAATACAGTACTCCAGTCGACATGAAGAATTGAGGGCGCGTTGACGAGCGCAGCAGGCTCAGCCTCGATCACCATTTACATAGATGTTGACAGTTTCCAGCTTGAAATCTTCGTTCAAATTTAGTGCAGAGAGAAAGTTGGTGGCCTCCCAGCTCCCGCTGCTGTGTGACCACGATAGGTACCTTACTGTTGCACCAACTCCACCACGAAGAGTAGAGTAACTGCGCCGCTTCCACCGTTATCGGTTTTGTGAAACATCCGCCACCCTCAATCCCAACTATCGACCTGTTTCTGATCTTCAAGCCATGAGCCGGCCCTTGGCACCGGCGCCCTCCACCATCTTCTCCAGCTAGGGTCTTGACAGGCTTCCCAGCAACTCCACCATCTTCAGGAACTGGTCCTGGTTGTTGGTGCCTCTCAGGAGAGGTCGGCCCAAAGACAGCTTGGCCAAAACGCAGCCGGCCGACCAGAGGTCGACGGAGAGGCCGACACTGTCGTTGCCGTAGCAGAGCTCTGGCGCCCTATAGAATCGGCTCACCCAATAGGGGTCGGCCCTCTTCATTCCGCCCTCAATTCTCTTGGCGCTTCCGAAGTCCGAGATCTTGAGCAGGCCAGACTTCTTGAGTAGAACGTTGGGCGTTGGCATCATGGCACAAACGTGTGCCCGGCACGTGAAGATAGGCCAGGGCGTTCAGCACATGGTAGCCGAGCAGCTTTACTTCCATTCTGGTGAATGGAGGCTTGGTCTTCCCTTTGACCGCGTGGAGAGTTCGTCAGCCAGCGTTCCGTCCACAAACTCGAAGTATTTGTGCCTGCCCACACAGCTGCGCTGCTGGTCGTGCCACATGTCGACCACCAACAGCAGCTGCACGACGTTCACGTGGCACAGGTCTTTCATCAGAAGCGTCTCCAAATCGGCCTGGACTTCGGACGGCGGCGGAAACGTCTTCTTCAGGGCCATGTCAACGGCCGACCCTTAGTACTTAACCCCCTTGTCGCGCCTCCTCACACTGGCCTTGTAGACGATGGCAAGCGGCCGTGCCCGACCATGTTGTGGCCGAACACCCTGATCTTCTGCTGATCCAGACAGGGCGACATCTCCAGGGCCAGAGAGAGACTCTTCCCAACCCGGCTCCAGAGTTCGCGCTCCTCTTCTCGCTATCTCCCTCTCAGCCTCAGGCGACTGACTAGGCTTCCCATACTATGCCGACACTGAACGGTGAAGACTGAGCAAAAGCAAAGACCGCCGATAACTCGAAAGTCAGGTCCAACAAACCTGTCGAGTGGCGTTTCGCTTCTTGCGGCGGCGTTCGACTGCTCTGGCGGTTCCACCGTCGGCCAGTTTCAGCTGGCCGCCCTTCTTCAGCTGAAGGTTCTGCGGCTTGACGTCCCGGTGCCGGTGGCAGAGACGCATGCCCGTCGACTACCCTTTTGTGTTCAGAAAATTCAAGTTGATTAGACAAAGTGGCAAATCATAACTTAAGGAAATTGTTTAAGAGGAACTGAAAATGGCGCCAACTTCCAGGCGGGGGACTTTCGAACTTTCGATGATTGGTCCGTAAGATTTGGTCATTGATGCTGATTGGTAAATCTTACGCGCGTCAAACAAAACTTCAAACTGTCATCGGTTACCATATCTAATTTGAACTTTGACACTCGGTTAATCAATTGCCCAGCTCTGCGCGAACTCGTCTGCGGACACTTGCATCGCGTTTGGACCCAGGGTCCGCTGAATGACACACACTCCAAGATTGCGTCTCTACCTCGGCCTCCGAATGCATGATGCCTCCGTTTGCTGCTCGAGCTGCCCACACAACGATTTGAACTAACGACAAATCGCGCTTGCACAAAGGACAGACTCCAAATTGCAGCCGAGGCGGAATCTACTTGTTGTACCACAAAGTACAGGGCCACAAAGACAAACACGTTCAGACGGCCGTTTCGCCAAATGGCTTCAGTTTGCTCTTCTTCCGTCTGGCTTTGGCGCCTCCGTGAATGTTGCTGACGTGCCGCTGGAGGTGCCAGCTCTGCTGAAAGGTCTCGGAGCACAGGTGGCACTGGTGGGGCCTCAGCTTCAGGTGGACGCCTCTGTAGTGTCTGTTGAGTCTGTTGATTCCATTGAAGCTCTTGCCGCAGAGCTGGCAGAGTTGCAGGCGATCGTCCCTGTGAATCAGCTGGTGCTCGCGCAGAGCCAAGGCGTTGGGAAACTGGCCGCCGCAGTCGAGGCAGGTAACCTCCGTGCCTGCGAGGGCGTGATGCTTCTTCTTGTGGTAGTAGAGGCACTGGAACGGAGAATGGGCTTCTTGGGGCTACTCTAACGAAGAGCAAGCTCTAACCAGTTATCCGACCTGCCTATACGAGGCCGAGTAGTCGCAAAGGTGGCACTGGTAAGGTTTGCGCTCGGGAACTTCTGGGATTGAGTTAGATGAATCCCAGTTGTTTCCAGGTGAAACTGGAGCCTTCAGCGTTTCCGTGTGCACGTGAACGTCAGAAGATGTCTGAGAATCACTCTCTTCGACAGCGAATGATTGGGCGAAGGCCTCAGTGTCACCGCCGTCAGATGAAGAGGTTTCACGTGTGAAGCTTTTCGCATCAACTGCCACCACAGATGATTTCAGAATCGTCTCCTCTTGCAGATTCATCTCCAAGTCTTCTGTTTCCTCTACGGTTTGTGAGCTTCTCAGAGGGCGCGCTGATCCATCAGCCAACTCCCCATTGGACAGCGGCTCTTCAGCAATTAGGGGTTGCTTCTCGGCGTCCAGAAGGGAGTTGAACAGCGCGTTGGTCAAAGCGTCCTCAGAGGAGTGCGCCGGCTCTTCCGTCTCAGGCGGCGGCCGAGGGACACTTTCGGCGTCTTGAGTCGCGTCCCTCGTCTGTGGGATGCTCGAACCAAAGAGGGAAGGTGTCTCCTCACTCCCGTACGTCTCCTGAAAATGGAAATCGTTTCACAATCATTTGTTGGTATCTGGTGGCAGGCAGTACCGGATTTTTCCGCTTATAAGCCCATCCACTTATAAGCCCATGGGCTAATACGTTGTTTTGACTGCCACATATAAGCCCATGGGCTTATACGTAGTGTCCAAACTTTGCCATGAGCGTTGCCAATATTTGCCTAATTGTGCTGCCAATTGGCGCTAAAATAGTGAGAAATGAACTACAAATGGCAGTAAAACTGATAATTAGCAGGTTGGTTTGACTACTCGCTAACGATTATGCCTTAAACAGTCCAATTAAACTGCATAATTCATTCTTAATTGGTTGCTCTCATAGCACTGAGATGAACCCGCCCTGAAAGTCGACTGCCACCTATTAGCCCTGGGCTTATATGTGTCGCTAGTTTTACTCTGGCGAAGGCGTCAAAACCACGTATAAGCCCATGGGCTTATAAGCGGAAAAATCCGGTACCTCAATGTTTCTCGCCATCGGACCGCCAACTTACTACTTCGAGTTATTCACACGGCGCATTTAGGACGCCAATTTGGGCTTTGCATTCCAGTAGTTTCAATTCCGCCATATGGAAACGTACCAAACATCAATTAACAATGTTCGGGCTTTGCATTCCAGTAGTTTCAATTCCGCCATATAGAAACGTACCAAACATCAATTAACAATGCTGATTTGTATCTACCTAACACTGCAAAGGTAAAGCCATTCTTTTCACCATCTGCACCTGAACAAGATTCTCTGCCATTGCAGCCACCGCCCTCAGAGCGTCGGCCGCCAGTCTCTCTCTGACGACAGCGCCACACTCCGTCAACATCTGACGCAGCAGAGACAAGGCCATTGGCTGGTCTTTGGACGGCAGTTGGTCCAGAAACGTCGCCTTCAGAGAGGACAACTGCCGTCTGAAGTGATCCATTGGTTCTTCACTGCCCGTACTACTACAGCTCATGCTGGATACCCAATCGATATCTGAAAGTGCGATTGGGATGACAAATGAATGTTTCATGAGAAAGGTACATTGGAGAGCGGCAATGGTATGCCGTTCACTCAA
The DNA here is from genome assembly GCA_030248115.1 of Linhomoeus sp. GSCO2_2. Lineage (NCBI taxonomy): Eukaryota > Metazoa > Nematoda > Chromadorea > Monhysterida > Linhomoeidae > Linhomoeus > Linhomoeus sp. GSCO2_2. Next base: position 27,002 of record JASAMZ010012934.1, on the reverse strand, counting down.
CAGCAAACAATTTGCTCAATACGTGAACTCTCTGATTCCAAAAAATGACAGAGCAATCGCACCGTTAACACCAATGCACAAATCACAAATCACAGCAAGCGTAGGAACGCGCGTGTTCGCTACTTACCTCCTACAATAATGCAGTCGTCCGTATCAAGCGCAATCACCAAAAGCGAAGGGACGGGCGGGTGGAGAATAGATTACCTCACGGAACAAGGAATGTTCTCTCTGTGCTCGACTTATGTAGCGCTTCAGTTCAATGGAAGATCACGGAAGGGTCGCCAATCCTAATGGGGATGCACAAATAGAGGGTTTCGAAAGCAAAGAGCCTGTCAAAGCCTACAGTGAAGTGTCATATTACTCTCAAACGCTCCACAGTCAGTGCGGTGTCTAAGGGAGATTCCACTGGGAGTTTAGAGTCACTTCAGGTCCTCTTCCTCCTCTTCAGCCGCCTGTTGTTGTTGACCCTCTTCCTGCCCCTTGGGACACTTCTCCCTCAGCTTCTTCATCAGGCGCAGATACTGAATAAGGATGATGGACACTGTAGCTTGTTTGGTCACTTACAGTATACTACGACATCTGAAACAGTGCATACTTCATTGTCCATGGCCTTGACATGGGGCTGGTCCAGCATGCGGTGAAGGCGCTCGCTCTCGCCGTTCTCGAACGCTTGGATCAGATTGGAGCACACCACTGCATCCTCCTGAACCTCTGCAGCGTCGGCAAAGGACCTGTGGATGGAAGGGAGAATAATGGAGGTAGAGTGTCGGCAAGAGCGGCAAAGTGACTGCAAGTTGGGCAGACAATTGTACGTCAACGGAGTGAAACATGTATGAAGAGCCTGCGATGCAAAGTGGCTAAACCCCACAAGAACTGTCTCCACTGTAGAGGAACGATTGCACCAACGGCAGTTCCGGACTCATCAAATCTCGTTACTGCTAACGAACTGGTATAACCGAAGTGAAACCTTTCTTGTCGAGTTTTACCGCATTCAGCAGTTGCCCTCATAACGACCTTTCAAGCATAAAACTAGTCATCCAGCGATTCACAAGCTCCAACTTCATGTCTACGGTACTAAGTTAGGCAGGGCCACCCTGTACAAAACCATGTCAACAGCATGCCTGTAACGCTGGTGGGGGGGGGGCTTGGCCGGAGATCTCCCCCCCCCCTCCCCACCCTCTCTCCCCACATGAAGCCCCCCTCCCACAAAAAGTTCGCCTGCGGCGCTTAAATATGGCCAAAATTTCGCCTGCGGCGCTACATTTAGGCTGTTTTTCATCATCCTTACTTTTTTTGCCAAATTTTTAGGTCATTTGGCCCCCCTCTCGGCTTTGGAACCCCCCCCCCCCTCTCCCCCTAAAATCCGGATTACCCCGCCCTCCCCCATCCCCTCCCCGAGGGGGCGCGTTACAGATATGGTCAAGATTGACCCACCCCATAGCCCACTGTAGACACTTGTCGGCCTCGATGGAGTCGCCTCTGACCAGCTGCAGCACCACAAGTCCCACTGTGAGTCTGCCCACTCGACTGACCTCCCCCACACCCTTGTACAGCTCCACCTCACGACGAATGCTCTCTGAGGCCTCGGCATATCTGTATAGTAGGGGCGAGGGTGGATGTGCACAGCTTAGATGAGGAGGCAAAAGAAAGCTCTACATATGGAAGATTTCAGTGGGACAGGCGGGTGCAGGGGTGCAGTATCGGGTCAGCCCCACAACATCAAAGCTGGGCAGCTGGCACCGCAGCACACCTTTCGAGCTTCAGGTATGGTCTACAGATGGGAATTTCAGTTGCAAACACTGTTTTATGGCGCCATGCGGTCAAAACAAAGCAGGCAGAGCAAAGCGCACTTCTCGAGTTTCAGGTAGAGTTTGCTGAGTCGATTCAGGTATTCGGCCGTCTGCTTCGTCTTGTCCGTCTCCTGCACCAGGTAGTAGGCCTTCTGGTAGATCTGCAGCGACAGAGGAATACGGTAGATATTACGGTATCAAAATAGGCGCAACTTACACCCAAATAACTCCACACATGCACAGTACCTCAATAGCCTTCTCGTCGTCGTTACCCTCGAAGAAGCGGGCCGCCTTCTCCAGAGCCGCTGCAGAGGTTTCTGGGGTGCCTGAAGGGCGACAGATGATTACGATGATACCATTCTCGAAGGCAGAACCAGGGAAGTTGAAAAAGTGTGAGTTACCCGATTCGGAGTATAGCTGGCTGGCGGCTTCCATGAGCTCTTTGGCTCTGTCCATCTCTCCGAGGTCGCGACTCGACAGCGCCGCCTGCTCCCTGCTCCTGCAGTAGTGTGTGATATGAGGTGCGTCAGAGGTGTTCAACGCAGAATTAGGCACCAGAGATTGTGGTATGTCAAGTGCCTAGAAAGGGCCTTACACCAAATAGAATACTACCTCTAAATAGTTGCAAAACGCAAATCACTGTCCTCCAACCAAACTGTTTCAGCCCACTTCGATTAGTTATTTGTCAGTCAAACAAGGTATTTATCGTCTTGGGGATCGAACGTCACAACAGCCACAGTGAGCGCTCGTCACTTGAATGTGTTCCGGCCAGTTGTAGAATGCTGCTCAGTGGCTTCGCAACTGTTTCAGCCGACCCCTAACCCAAGTTCCACATTCTCACTTGACAGTGCGTCGGATCGACTATCTTCACAGCAAACCGCTTCCAACAAATTACCCACTTGGCCGCATGGAAAAGGTTCTTGAGCTCGTCGTAGCAGCCGGCCGCCTTCAGATGCGCTTCGCGACACTCCGAAGGCTTGCTCGCATTACGGTAGCAGACGGCAGCGCGCTCGTACTCCGCCGCCGCCGAGTCGTAGTCCGGTTTGAACTTCAGACTCCAGGGAGAGGTCTTCAGACTGCAAGCAGTGGGTTGTAAATAGCCAGACGAAAGAATTGCAGTTTGCCTAAAACGCCCACTATTTCTTGGCCTTCCTGAAGCATTCCTCGGCCTCCTTGATGCGCACGGCGTCGCCCATCTTTGTCCGCAGTTACTTCAAAGTACTGTTGAGCTGAGAATGTTTCAATGACGGAACAAGGTGGCACGGCATTTGATATCGAGTGATCCCTTTTCTCCAGGCGCGTGGGACATAAGACTAGCGAACATCGACCCTTTACTATTCAAACGATGGCGCAATCTTCAGTGACTACCACTGTGTCAAGAAACAAGTGAGCGCGCTAACTGAGCTAACCACAAGAAGCAATGCCATGTGCTACCGTCTTCCTACAAACTAGTCTACACAAGAGAGGTGAATCCAAATCCAATCACTATCCCCTTCGGCAGTGTAGGCAGCTGAAGGGCGAGCGCTCTGCGCAGCTGCATTCACTGTCAGTGGACTCTTCCTCCTCCTCCTCTTCCACAGTGTAGTGGAGGAGGACGTCTGAGCTCTTCTTCTTCTGCTGCTGCAAAGAGGGAGGAGGCTGGTAGAGGGAGCGGACGACGCTGCGCTCCTCCACCACCAGATGGCGCCTTCTTCTACTCCTCCTACGACGATGACCGCTCGGAGTGCGCCGTCGCTGCCCACGGCCGATTCGGCGCTCCTTCTCATCGTCTTCCACCACTTCTTCTTCTTCCACAGAAGAAGAGGAGGAGGAAGCGGAGGAGAGGCGACAGGGGTCGGCGGGGAAGCGGCAGCGTCTTCGCTTGCAGTGGGGACAGGCGTAGATGTCCACCTCACAGAGGGGAGACTTCTCGACGCCATTTCGAATGGAGCGGCTCTGCCGTCTCGAAGGGGAGGAGCGACAGGCTGAGAAGGCGAAACGACGACACGTTGCGCGAACTAACAGAAATACCATCAGAAGCGTCAAGGTTCAGATCAATGCATGCAACACAAGCCCAACTATTTATGTCAAGCGACGGAAACGATTCATGAAGGAAGCAATGGAAAGGCACCTTTGCGTTCGTCCGCCTTCGGAGCGATGTCGCGCGGTTCGCTACCGTATCGTTCCAAGTAGCGGGACGGCGTCGGTGTGGGCGAGTGGGAGCGCTCCTTGCCATCACTGAAATCACAAAACGGTGCCCATGTCTAGACTGCATTCTGTTTACTGTTCATCAAAAATCTACCGTAATCCGCGTCCGCCCCTAGCAGAGTAGTTGTCGTTCCCATCGGCGGCAGGCAACAGTTCGTTACTTGGGGTCGAGCTTCCTTGATGCTTCGTGTTTTGCTTCTATTTCCAAGCTGGTTGCTGCTGCGTCTTTTGAGATTGGTCTTTACAAGGGAGTGTACATGTTCTCTCCCTTGCATTGAAGCGAGGCCTGAAACAGGTCTGGTGGTACAGTACGTCTATACAGTGTTTGCCTGTTCTACTTTGATTACCAAGTCCAATTCCTAGACGCTCGTAGAGTTGCTCCGCTCGATATGGTATCACCATTCCTACGGTGAAATCATTGCGGTGGTGGTAGTGATTGTTACGCACCAGCACTCGGAGATTGAAATAGCATTCGCAGTTGGCCCTCAGCTCCAACAACAAGGATAAGATAACGCGGTCGAATGTCTCTTGTTTATAACAGCAAAGTAGCGCCGCAACCTTGAGCAACTCGGGCGACATTTTATTCTTTGCTGTCAGCGTTGTCACTCTCCTGAGGTGTAGATGGCAGACAGGTGGTGGAAGCAGAGCTCCCCCATCACTTCCGTCGCTTCTTCCCTGTCGTCGCCTGGTCCACCGTTGGGGAATGCCAAGTCGAGCATGTGGTGTAACAGCGTGGGAAAGCCATTGCTGAGGGCGTGCACCTCGTTTCCCACGAGTCTGAAACTTAACAGTGTGTGTACGTGTACGTACGTACGTATGGTGTGTCTGCGTTGACTGTTCTTCAATCCAATGTTTGCGTGCCTGGAGACAGTGCCGCACTTCAGCAACCCTTTGGCAACCTTTCCACATCCAGTTGATTTCAAAGTTTTGGAGAGTTGTTCCATAGCGCCATCTTGGCAGCAACGTTCACTGTGTGTATAGTCACCACGGGTGCAAGCCAACGGATAAGGCACGTGAGTGTGTGCGTGCGTCCGTGTGTACGTGCGCGTGTGCATGTGCGATCACCTAATGACAGGGAACTAGAGGCCATTGGAAGATGCAATCAATAAATGGCAATTAGCCTGTGGCGAAGGTGACACGATGTAGAGAACGTATTTTTTCGCCGCCCCCCAGGGCGGCGAGTATATATACGGACGCTATTGTCTGTTTGTGTGTGTGTGTGTCTGTCTGTCTGTCTGTCTGTCCGGAACAACTAGACACGACGGTTAGTGCCATCCGATGGAGTCGAATGCGCTGAGTAACGTGCCGTTGTCCGTTTCTGTTGCTAATTTCGCTATTTCGAGATATTTACAATTAAAATATGAAAATGTCAAAAATGACACTTTTTTTTACAAGTCGTATCGAGAAAGTTTTTGCTGAAATGGAAAGGGCATAAGACGTGATGAATTTGTGACATAGTTTCGGATTTTGGAATTCACGAAATTAGGGATATTTTCAAGGTTTTTGTCAAAATTCCCAAATTTCGACAAATTCAAACAGCTTAAATTTCAAAACTTCTTTGCACGGATGTATCGAGCATAGTCTGTCAAGTATTTAGCAAATAGTTTCCGCAATTATAATTAACGAAATTTAGGATATTTTTAAGGATTTTGTTAAAATCCTTAAATTTCGAGGATTTCAAACAGCTTAAATTTCAAAATTTCTTTGCACGGATGTGTCGAGCATAGTCTGCCAAGTATTTAGCAAATAGTTTCAGATTTTAGAACTCACGAAATTAGGGATATTTTCAAGGTTTTTGTCAAAATTCCCAAAATTCGATAAATTCAAACAGCTTAAATTTCAAAACTTCTTTGCACGGATGTATCGAGCATAGTCTGTCAAGTATTTAGCAAATAGTTTCCGCAATTATAATTAACGAAATTTAGGATATTTTTAAGGATTTTGTTAAAATCCTTAAATTTCGATGATTTCAAACAGCTTAAATTTCAAAATTTCTTTGCACGGATGTGTCGAGCATAGTCTGCCAAGTATTTAGCAAATAGTTTCAGATTTTAGAATTCACGAAATTAGGGATATTTTCAAGGTTTTTGTCTTAAATCCCAAATTTCGATAAATTCAAACAGCTTAAATTTCAAAACTTCTTTGCACGGATGTATCGAGCATAGTCTGCTAAGTATTTAGCAAATAGTTTCCGTAATTATAATTAACGAAATTTAGGATATTTTTAAGGATTTTGTTAAAATCCTTAAATTTTGACGATTTCAAACAGCTTAAATTTCAAAATTTCTTTGCACGGATGTGTCGAGCATAGTCTGCCAAGTATTTAGCAAATAGTTTCAGATTTTATAATTAACGTAATTAGGGATATTTTCAAGGGTATTGTCTTAAATACCAAATTTCGACAATTTCAAGCAGCATAATTTTCAACATCTTTGTGTGGATGTATCGGGCCCTAAGCGCAAAAGAATAGGGCGTCGTCCCATTTATACCCTTTTCAATAGGGCGTCGTCTCATTTAGACGCTTTTATTGCACTGTGTGCCTGCGGCGAATCTCTCTGATCCATTTATGGATCAGTTGCCACAATTATAAGCGCAAAGTGTGCCTGCGGCGAATCTTCTGATCCATATGTGGATCAGGTACCACGAACAAATCCAAGACCAATTGCGGCGATACCCCACCAGATTGTCGACTAAATGTCTAGCGGCCCTTCACTATCCAGTGCACATTATCGCGCACACGCTCTCAAGTTTACACTGATGCCAACGTGATGCCACAGTTTTTAGACAAAGCTTGTTGGCACTCCGCCGCTTGAAAAGCGAAGGAGTGCTATAGGAGCGGTAAAAGCCTACAGTTAGCATGTTCGGGGCTAGCGCTCGCTACGAAGCACCTAGGGAGCCAAATTTTTTTTTAAAAGACAGCTTATGACGACGCGCAGCGTGCTCGGGGGGTGAAAAATTTCGGCGGTGAAAAAATTTTGCGAAAATTCAAAAATTCAAATTTCCCGGTTCAAATAAAAAAAATACGCCATAACTTTCGCAAAAGCGAATCGAATTTGATGATTTTTGGATATGTTGTAGTCCCTTGGATGCTCTTCAGAACCATACCAAATTGGGCTCCCTAGGTGGTCCGACGCGGGAGTACGGTAGAAAATTTGAATTTCAAAATTTTTTTCCGACCTTTAAAAAATCGTAACTCGAGTTTGCGACGGCGGATTCTCGCAAACTCTTCGACGCGACCTGCGCATTTATATTACCTTTCAATCAAGACCGACACCGCCGAGATCGGTTGTGTATTTCGGGGAGATATGCGGTGGCAAAAGTCCCGGGTCCCGAGCGGAAAATTCGGATTTTCGACTTTGAGTGGATTTTTGAGTTGGAAAGCGTGCCTTCGGCGGCAAATTGACCATCGCATCGTGTTCCGCGTTAAAAGTTGGTCTAGATGAAGTGTCTTGACCATTTCGAGGTACCGTATCCCGCCCGCGCCGAATTTTTGAATCCCGGGGTCAAATTTTCGAAATTGAGGTTTCGCTTGTTTCGGGGGTTTCCGACGACGCTGAACACGAATCCGGAGTTTGTTTTGCGATTTTTGATGCCTTTACCCTGATTTCGGCGTCGGACCGGCCAAAAATTGCGTCCCGGGGTCGAAATTTCAAAATTGCGTTGACAGTTATTCTGGGCTTTCTGACGCCGCAGAACGCGATCCGTCGCTTGTTTGGCGATTTGCGGTGTATTTAGCCTGATTTCGGCCGAATACTCACGCTCTGTAAAATTTTGCGAAATTCCGAAATTACCGTCCGCCATTGATTTTGCTGCGCCTACATATTAGTCCATATTAGACGCGCTGAGAAAGGCGTCTACGCACGCGCAATCGAACCGAGTTATAGGAGCATCGTACTGTAGCACTACGGCCACCGACGCCGTCCACCCCCGCGGGGGAGCCCCCGCTGTGTAGCGTAGATAAGGCGCGCCTGTACAATTGGGGCGCCGCTGGCATTCTACATTGTGAGTGGCTATAGACAGTCAGCGGTCAGTACAGCCTGCGCTCATCGTCGTCAGTACAGCCTGCTCCAACGTGTGTACATATGGCATCTGCTTAGGCCCACACCGGGCTATAGACCCTAGTTCTACACTGAAAAAATTGGGAACAAATTTGACGGGAATGCAACACTTGTTGGAGTTTCTGTGCCCCCGTCTGCTAAAACAATCACGCGGAGTGCCTATCTGACACTCAAGGAGTGTCACGTATCACTTGTCCGTCTCGTCCATGGTGCAATGGTGCCCCTATCTTCATCTGGTGCAGCGGTTGCAGACCAGCTTCTACGACCATTGATCTTCGCGTTTTGAAATGTAATGCCGGTGTCTACTTGACTCATTCTGATTTCTGGATGAGATGTTATGTTGGTTGAAATGTGAGGTATTGTCGCGTTTAAATTGGGTTTCTTCTGGCATAAAGCCTCCAATAAGGCGTTTCTAAACGTCCTGTTGAAGAGAAAGGAGGGAAAGAAGTAGTACCCGATTCGCAGCGTCTCGAGGTTGTGCGAGACGAATTGCATGTAAAGGTGAGGCCAGTAGAGGTCAAAATTTGCCAATTGCTTCGACAGAGGCCTCGTACACTCGGACATGTCAGGGGGAAATGAGTCGTAAAGCTCGCTCAACGCAGTCTGAACGACGTCTACCAGAAGGGAGATGGCCGCCTGCAGACAGACCATGCTGGAGACCATGCGGATCTGACGGGTCTCGCGAGAGGCCTCACGAGTGATGCCGTGGGACTTCAGCAACTTGACAGACAGTATGACAGTTATGATGGTAGCCACTGACTTGATGGTAACGCTGAGTCCGTTGTCGACTGAGCCGATTGTAGAGGACAGTCTGGGGCCTTGTTGCGCAACTGCAGAGTTACAGTAGTCCATCTAGTAAACGTCTTACTGTAACTAAAAGAATCTGCAACTGCAGCCTACGTAAATGCGCTTGATGACTAGACAATTGGAGGAAACACAAGACATGCGTGCTACGTGTTTGCGCAATGGGGCCTGGTATGGTAGAACTGGGTGGGTGAAAGCCCAAAATCAGTGTCGCCCAATCGCACGACTTTGTAGGCCAGCAAGTCGCCAAAGAGGCAAAAGGTGGCGCTGACCGCCACGGAAGCCACCACGACGGACCACACTTTGAGGCTCTGAACCCACGCCACCAGTCTGTGGAAACGGAACAGCTCAGCTCCACTCGAAAGCAGCTCCACCAACTGCAGATAGGTGTTGACTCCAAGGGCGCTGTTGGTCAAGAACAGGACGACGTACAGCGCGTAGAATGGGGCCGAATGCGAGTTGTCAACGGCCTCCACATACACAGTGGACAAGTGGAGAATGAGAGAAAGGATTCCTGTGAGGAGATCGAAACAGAAGTCGGCGAACAGAAGAGAGAGACTCCACGAGATCCCGCGACGTCGTCTATGCCAGTAGGGCAGCAGAGTCAGCGCCACTCCAACTGTGCCCACTACTGCCAGTGGAAAAGGCACCAGAGTGCTGAAGAACAACCTCTGGGAGAACCACCATTCACTAGTCAGTGTACCGTTGCTGTAGCCCAAGCCTGCGAAGGCTCGGAAGTCAATCCACCGTTCGACAAGTTCAGTAGCCAAAGAATCGCCGTGATCGCTGGCATTCTGCAGCTCGTGGAAACAGCGCACTTGCCGCGCTGGCCTGAAGAGAACGGTCTGTTACCAAAAGTGTATGAAATTGCGAAGAGTCCCATTCGCAGACAACAAAACAATTGTTAGCGCAAGGACCCTTAAAGACGCGTCAAAGAAGGAGCCCAAGTTTGAATCTTGCAAACTCACGCATCCACCACAAAAGTTTGATTGCTCATGATGGTGTAGATTTATTCGAGCTGTTGCCCAAAGTAAATTGGCAAAGGCCCAGCTGTGTAAGAAGAGACTGGTTCAAACTGTTGCTCTGTCTCTACAACAGTTCCAACAAGCTCCGGTATCAAAAAGTTGAGTTTGTATTCTGACTGACATTGCAGAGTTGCGTTCTTTCTGCAGAGAGTGCGAGAGTTCATCGCCCGCATGCTCCGCTTCATGATCCCCCGCTTCGCAAGAGGGTATTGCATAGCAATATTGATTTCGCCCGCGATTTGGCTTTTAGAGCAAGAACATCCCTCTTTCAAGCAACGCTTTTAAAAAGTGACAAAAACTTGTAAATGTTTTGGCAAACACTTTTGAGTTACTGTAACTCGCGAAATTCAAACTTTTGAGTTTCGACCAATAGGAGAACAAATACATAATCAGTGAGCCGGGAGCTATCCAAAAAGCTTGAGATCGTCTCTCTCCGACGAAAGCTGAGCGCGTTAGAACGATCTTAGCGTCAAAATCCCGAGAATGGCGTTTTCCGCGGTGCGTGTTTGCGTAATTGAGCAAACTTTTGTAGCCGCATAAAAGAACACGTCGAGAGCTTTTACCTGGCGTGTCGATTGCCACTCTACGACGAAAGACGAGCGAGTTAAAGCCGTTTTGTGCTTTTTGGCACTCCGCCCCGACGAAGTCGGCGGAGAGCAGTAGGCAACCGGAGGGAAGGTGCTTTCTACGTGCTCGCCTAACTTTCGCTAGGAGTAACCGATTCACAAGCGGTTTTTTGCGTTCGATAGCCCTGGTGGATGCGCAGGGTGGAAAGGAACCTAGAAAATTCCGGTAATGGAAAAATTTTTTGAAAATTCAAAAATTCAAATTTTTACTAAGTAAAAATAATTCAGCACCCCGCCATTTTCGCTACACTTGATCAAAATTCACCATTTTTGGATATGTTGTAGCCCTTGGGGAGGCGGACTTGGGAAATCAAAAATTGGAAAATTTGGACGCGGCACGGCCGGGTTACGGTAGATTCAAATTTTGAGAACCCGATTCCGGCCGTTCAAAAAATCATATCTCGCGATTTACTGGGCGGATCGGGCTGAGATAAAATCTCCGGCCGGCGTCTGGATGTGCTCTTTCATTTAAGACCGAAAGCGGCAAAATCCATCCAGCCGTTCGTGAGCTAGGCGGGGGCAATGGGTTTCCGTTCGGGACCAAATTTGGGGATTTTGGGATTTGGACGTTTTTTCGCCGGAACGCGTGGTTCTACCGGGAAACGGACACCGCCAGTCGATTCTACGCTAAAATCTGGTCCGGAAACATAATTTTTTATTTTTCGAGCTACCGTAACCCGGCCGCGTCGAATTTTTGAATCCCGGGCCGAAATTTTCAAAATCGAGTTTACAGTTGGTTCGGGGGTTTTCGGGGTCGGGGAGTTCGAATTTCGCGTTAGTTTTGCGATTACTGTTCACTTTCGACCCTTTTCGGATGGTTTAGGGTGGGTTTGTGGCAAAAATTTGAAATCCCGGGGTAGTATTGAGGTGTAGCGCGGCGTAGCGGGACCGTCGAAACAAGTTCGGACCAATAGGTTTAGGGCCTTTTGGCACCGGTTGTGTGCTTGCGAGCGCTCTTGGAGATGGCGAGCGCCATAATTGTTGGTTTGAAATGCCGCGGTGGTGTCGCCCTTCTGTGCTTAGCGAAGTCGGCCTCCTTGCCTGTTTCAGAAGCGCCAACTATTAGCGCGCTTCTTTCCCGCTCGGTGCACAGATGCGTCCTTGTGCGCGCGGCTGACCATTTGCCAGTGCATGGCCGTCGTTGTCGCGATGAAGCCGCCGCGCGTGTGTGCCTCAAGCTGATACGCCACGTAGCACGCAATGAGCGAGCGTACGAGCGAGCGGACTGCCGGAACGATGGAATGGAAGGTGTTTCAAGTATTTTCGGAGTCGGGAATGTCGAATGTCGCGCCACTTTTGCGATTCTTCGTCTGTTTCGGTCTTTTTCGGATGCGTTAGGCTGGTGTTGGAGGAAAGATCTGAAAACCCCATCCAGAATTGTGGTACAGCGCTGTGTATTAGCCAGCCAGGACAAGTCTGGCCAGGACCAACAAGGTGACTTTTCGACTGCGTTTGGGCACTGCTTCCAACGCGGTGCTTACTTCCCTATCGTGTTGCACGTGTCTGTTCCAGCTCGGTGCAAAGAGGGGCCGTTGTACGTTCACGTTCCAGCGCATATTGTCAGTAATGTTGGCGTTTTGCCGAGACGAAATCACTGCGCGCTCCATCCAGCCGAGCCACCACATAGCCAGGCTTAGGTCTCCCGTGGTGTTGTGACGTCCGCGTCACCTGCGTCTCTTCTGGGAGGGAGGGAAGGAGCGAGCGCGCGGTGCCCCGCAGCGCGCGGTGATAGCATCATTTACCTCAGTACATGTGCACAGGTGTGTGTGTGTGTGTGTGTGTGTGTACAGGTGTGTAGGTGTACACCTCAGTACCAAAAAGTTCAGCTTCAGTGGGTGGTTTAAGCCAATCGGCGGAGTGCCACGTTGACACTCGCGGAGTGTCACGTTTAACTAGTGCACCTTCGAGTTACTGCAACTCGCGTATTCAAACTTTTGAGTTTCGACCAACAGGAGAACAAATAATCAGTGAGTCGGGAGCTATCCAAAAAGCTCAAGATCGTCTCTCTACGACGCAAGTTGAGCGCGTTAGGGCGAGTTTAGCGTCCAAATGCCGAGAATGGCGTTTTCCGCGGTGCGTGTTTGCGTAATTGAGCAGACTTTTGTAGCCGCATGAAAGAACACGTCGAGAGCTTTCACCTGACGTGTCGATTGCCGCTCTACGACGTAAGACGAGCGAGCTAGAGCCGTTTTGCGTTTTGACCTTCGGGTTACTGTAGCGCGCGCAATTCAAACTTTTGAATGTCGATTTCTCGAGGCACGTTACCAGCAAGTCGAGACCTATCCGTAGAGCCCAAGATCGTCTCTCTGCGGCTTTCCAACGCCGAGATCTGACAGCGTGACGCACGCACGCACGCACGCACGCACGCACGGACGCACGCACGCCGAGCTCTCGTATGGTGTCGCCCGCCTGAGGGCGGGCGAAAAAATACAAAATTCGCTCTCTTTCTGCAGCCACCAAATTCTAAGTCATTACATATTGTATTTGCGCTAACTCAAAAGAGACAGAGGGTGTTCTGTAAGCACGATATGGGAGAACAAGCCTTTCCAGGCGATCTGGAAAGTTGGTTGGTTCGCTCGTGGCTAACGAAGCGCAAACACTGGTCGACCCTGCTTTTTGGCAAATATGTACGGCATGTCTTGTTAGACTTGAAACATTCCCTTGCACTGTTGAACTTGTGGCCGCAACGAACGGACGACACTGAATGAGTGCACCCCTTTTACTGACTGCGTGCGCCCAACGTAAATCTGGCCGGCGTCTAGAATTACTGACTGCGTGCACCCCACAAAATTACTGACTGAGTGCACCCCGAGAGCCTGGCCATCCTCCCCCTCTGATACAGAGCGAGTGCATAGAAGGGGCACAGCAGGCCTAAGCAGGCGGTGAATTAGATGGAGGAGTGTTTATTCCACTTACAGTTTGCACTAAAACTCGGTCGACGTCGCGCCTGGCGGGTCTCAGCTGAGGCTTAGCGCGACCACCAACTTCAGGGCGCGCGGATGTAACGCGTATGCCGTTGCGTTTTCAATGTCCGATGACGACCCGCAAGCTTGATTGAAAGTGCTCTGATGCAGCCATGCCAATCACGCATAGGTAGACAGTTGTCAAACACACACTGCACACCTGGTGGATTTCTACAGTCAAGCGTTTGTAATCGCTGACTGTCAACCTGCCATGTACCATATGCAGGTGCAACAAGTGTCAGTCATCTACTAAAGAGGTCGCCGCACTGGCCTGCGTATCTGAGTCTAGATTGAAATATAGAAGTCGAGCACATAATTTCATTGTACGTAAGCTGTTTAATACTGTGTGTGTCACGTGTTCCGTTATTCGTTATTATCTTGAGCACTCCATTTATCACCTGTGTCTTTCTTTCTTGGCTAGTAACAGTGCGTGCCTGACACATTCAAATTTTGAATTGGCGCCAAACTTTGCAAATTCCTATGACAGTTTGAAACGCGAAATTCCCGCCTTTTCCACAGCCAATCGGCGTTCATGCTCAGCATGGGGTAACGCTGAGTAGCCAATCAGAATACCCATAGGGGCGCGTCACGCTGTTAGTTGAAACGTTCGTGAAGCGCTGCATCTCAATTGGGCAAGCTTCAGTCGATCATTTCCGTTTCTAGCCGGTTCAAGCCTGTCTGCCTCACTGAATCTCGAGACAAAGTCTGGGCTTGCTGCTGCAGAACCCCCTTTTGCACCGACGTACCGATCCTCGACTCTGGGCTTCTCTACCACATCTTTCCTTGAATTCGGCTACTGAACTGACCACGGCGGAAGCTCCGCAAGTCACGATGTCGCCATTGAAGAGCTTGCTTTGCGTCTTACCCGCCTTGATTGTTGTGCTTCTGGTCCTCCTAGCCTGTTCCTAGTTTGGATCTTCGGATGCCTTCCATGCGGTCGTCGCGATGTCAAGCAGGACGACGACGAGTCATCGTACTCAATGGGCCGCGTGCCGATGCAACCAGAAGTGGCAGCAGAGGCTACCACTGCTGTTGCAGCTGCTGCCCCCAGCGAATTGGCTGCTGAAGCCGAAAACGTCACGAGCCTCAGAAAGCGCCAGAAAATCCAGTACAAGAAGGACAGAAAGAAGAGAAAGAATGCCGCCGCAAAGCCCGGCGCTTCGGCTACGTCGCTACGGCTTATGTATGTGAGGAATTCGAAAAAGGACAGTCGCAGCGACAACAACGCACAATGGCGTGGATGATGAAGTTCGTTGAGTTCGTTTGCCCTACAGCATCGTCCGAAAGCGAGAGAAAGGAGATGGGATGGGCTGCGTCCCAGGTGAGGTGGGACAAATTTATTTTTTTGTTGAACCTATCAAGGGTGATTTCAACCTCTAGGGGTCACTGCCATAAAAATTCACCGTAGTTTCCACTACTGCTGCGTTTTGTTGTGACGTCTGCGCAGTTTGCATGGGCAATTTTGCTCAGTTGAAATTCTGTTCTTTCAATTGCTAATGATACACCAACTATCGTATGGCAAACGGCGTTTTGCGAACGGCATTTATTGTTGCAGCAGAACATGATCCGGGTCCTCTCGTGGGAGAGTAGCGGAGGGACCACCCTCGATGCGCTGAAGAAGTTCGCTCTGCAGGTGGGTTGCTGACTGCCTACTCGTGGGCTTCCTCCCATCCACCACCGCAACCCCTACCCCTCCCTTCTTCTTCAGAACCAGTGGCAAGTCGAGCGGAGTCGGCCTTCCAAGATCTTCCCCAGCCTCTTTCAGAGGTCGCTGAGCGTCAAGCTTTTCGGCGTGGCCGCCGACTACGAGCAGTTGTCTCAGTTTGTGTGCCTGCTGGAATCGAGTCACGCCAAGCACGTCGTCCTGTTTTCTCAGGAGAACCTTCACGACCGTATCAACAGAGGTGCTTACTCATTTTCAATTTGGACGACTGCAGCGCGCTGGCAATTACAACTTTGCGCCGCGAGTACGTAGACTTTGCTCCTTTGCAGAGTCGCTGCCGTGGTGCCCCTTGTTGCGCCTCGAGCTTGAGGACATGTTTTCCCAGCTGACGATGGGCATGAACATCTGCGACGAGACGAAAGACCACTACCTACTACAATGACACGGAATACTGCCACAGAAGAAAGGAGTTGGCCGAGATCGTCCAGTGGTGCCGCCTGTGCGTGAACTGTACAGCGTTCTATTCGTTCCCAGATACCTACCTACGGTATCTCTCTCGAACTTGACAGTTGGCGTACCCGTTGCCGCTGTTCTAGTTGTCTCCCAATCCAGCGTGTGCGCTACAACGACTCCGAGTTGGGGACGTGGCGCTTGCTCTACACAGTCTTGTCGTTGTACCACATTTTTCTAAATTGTTTTGTTATTGTTTTGTTCCACTTCTTAATTTTATAAATTGTTTTGTTATTGTTTTGTTCCACTTCTTAATTTTATAAATTGTTTTGTTATTGTTTTGTTCCACTTCTTAATTTTATAAATTGTTTTGTTATTGTTTTGTTCCACTTCTTAATTTTATAAATCGTTTTGATTTGATTTGATTTTTATTTGATTTTGATTCTGGAGCCATTTCAGATTGTTATTGTTATTGTTTTGTTCCTGGAAGCAGTGGAACAAATTGTTATTGTTCCTAAATTGTTAACAATTTAGGGGTACAAATTGTTAGGTACAATTTGTACCAAGGAACAATCGACAAGACTGGCTCTACACGGAGCTCCAGAAGCGTCGCGACAGACATACCAGCGCCCACTTCCAGTACGCCTTCGCTCTGCTGGAAGACAACTGCGCCTACACGGCCTCCAATCTGCCCCAGTTGCAGGACGTCTCGTCCTACCTCTGAGGTACCGTACTACCACTGTGGACGATTGAATTGAATAATGGTTGACTTTAACTCTTTGCGTTCCACTCTGCTGTAGACATCGCCGGAATCACTCTGCGCCCGGTCGGCAGCACTGCAAGTCCCACTCTGCGTCTGGCGGCGCTAGCCTTCCGAGTCGTTCTGACGCCGCAGTTCATCCGCCGCACTACGCAGCCCTATTACTGTCCCGAGGAGTGAGTCGCTTCCCTTTCTTTTGCCCTTCTGCTGGAGCCTCTAGCGGCCACAGGGAATTCGGACCGACCTTGAAGAGACAAGTCTCTGAAACGACATAAATATCGAGCATTTTCCCCTGCGGCGCTATTTTCTGAGCGAATTTGGGGTTTGGGGGCCAAAAATGGCCAACTTTTCGGCTGCGGCGCTATTTTATAGCTTAATTTGGGTGTCTAATGCTTCGTGAGGGCGAATTCAGGCGATTTTGCAAAAATGACCTGAATTGCACGAAATTTTCGCCTGCGGTGCCTTGGAAGAATGCTGCGATTTTGCCCCCCCCCCCCGCGCCGTAAACGGGAAAATGCTGGGTCCGCCGCAGGCACTGACTGTAGTATTGGTGCAAACCAGAGGCGTAGCCAGGGGGGGGGGGGGGGTATTTGCCCCCAAAGCCACCCCCCCCCCCCTCCCTCATAGCCACGGCACGAATTTGAATTAGGAGTTGCTGTTCTGTTCCAGGGATATATGTCACCACCTTCTCGGCAGCGTCCCCATGATGATCGACTGCGATTTCGCCGCATTTTGCCAGGTTGGAAAGTTTGTTCTCCCGTTTCCAAGCAGTAGTAGCTTCTTTGGGAAGCGCTTCCGTGTTCTCTTCGCGTGTATGTTGCTCTCTAGACGCTGGGCTTACGCTGGGTGCGTCAAAGGAGACCGTCGGCCAGTTAGACCACGTGGGTACATACTACATACACACTATATACATGCTTGTACGTGCGGTAGCGTAGTCAACAACAACGTAGCCACCTCTGAAATGTATTGCAGATCTACAAGGCGACTGTCGAGTACGGACTCTACCGGAAGGGAGACCGTCTCAAGGCGTACGGCGCTGCACTGCTGACTTGATTTGGCAAGCGCCTTTTGTCTTTTGTTTGTGAGTCGCGAGGAGATTTGCCTGAGTCGACAGAATGGCCTATCGCCACTCCCCATCATCTAACTTGCTCCATCCCCCAGTTGCTCTACCCATCTTTATTCTTCCACTACGCAGAACAGAGCAGTGCACGCTTAGACGTATTAGGCTTATAGGCTTGTAGACATGGCCTCGCTTGGGCTCGGGCACTCGAGTCTCAGGTGCTCGTTTCGGGTGGATGTACGGACCACAGAAAAATGGGTATGGGCCACAGAAAAATGGGTATTCGCACAGAAAATGGGTACCCGCACAGAAAAATGGGTATTCGCACAGAAAAATGGGTATTCGCACAGAAAAATGGGTATTCGCACAGAAAGTGGGTACTCGCACAGAAAAATGGGTACTCGCACAGAAAAATGGGTATTCGCACAGAAAAATGTGTACTCGCACAGAAGAATGGGTACTTGCACAGAAACTCGATAGAATCATCTACAAAGCCTGCTAGAGGGTAATCATAGGCCTAAACCTAGGCAAAGCAGAGCGAATCGTAGATCGTATTTAGGCTAGGCGGAGATCGTAGTCTAGGCGGAAATCGTAGGCCTGAGCAGGAGGAGACCGTAGGCTAGGCGGAGATCGTAGGCCTGAGCAGGAGGAGATTGTAGTCTAGGCGGAGATCGTAGGCCTGAGCAGGAGGAGATCGTAGTCTAGGCGGAGATCGTGGGCCTGAGCAGGAGGAGATCGTAGGCTAGGTGGAGATCGTAGGCCTGAGCAGGAGGAGACCGTAGGCTAGGCGGAGATCGTAGGCCTGAGCAGGAGGAGACCGTAGGCTAGGCGGAGATCGTAGGCCTGAGCAGGAAGGGGTCTGGCGGAGATCGTGGCCTGGCGGGAGGAGATGTGGTCTAGCGAAGAGAGTGAGAGGCCTGAGCAGGAGGAGATGGTGCGTCTCTGGGGAGATCGTAGGCGGGTCGTGGCCTGCCGGAGGAGATCGTGTCTGGCGGAGATCTGGCCTGAGCAGGAGGAGATCGGAGTCTAGGCGGAGATCGTAGGCCTGAGCAGGAGGAGATCGTAGGCTAGGCGGAGATCGTAGGCCTGGGGGGGAGAGGGGGGGGGGGAGGAGAGGGGGGGGAGAGGGGGAGCAGGAGGAGATCGTAGGCTAGGCGGAGATCGTAGGCCTGAGCAGGAGGAGATCGTAGGCTAGGCGGAGATCGTAGGCCTGAGCAGGAGGAGATCGTAGGCTAGGCGGAGATCGTAGGCCTGAGCAGGAGGGCGGGGAGGAAAATCGTAGGCTAGGCGGAGATCGTAGGCCTAAGCGAGGAGAAGGGAGGAGGGGAATTGCCTAAGCCTAAGCCTAAGCCTAAGCCTAAGCCTAAGCCTTAGCCTGCCTTAGCCTAAGCCAGAGCCAACGCTTGAGCCTGAGTCTGTCGTGATATTATCACGTTTCTGTGCAAGTATCCATTTTTCTGTGCGAGTACCCATTTTTCTGTGC
Source organism: Linhomoeus sp. GSCO2_2 (assembly GCA_030248115.1). Taxonomy (NCBI): domain Eukaryota; kingdom Metazoa; phylum Nematoda; class Chromadorea; order Monhysterida; family Linhomoeidae; genus Linhomoeus; species Linhomoeus sp. GSCO2_2. The sequence continues at coordinate 8,133 of JASAMZ010012934.1, read as the reverse complement.
GAATACCCATTTTCTGTGCGAGTACCCATTTTCTGTGCGAATACCCATTTTTCTGTGCGAATACCCATTTTTCTGTGCGGATACCCATTTTCTGTTCGAATACCCATTTTTCTGTGCGAATACCCATTTTTCTGTGGTCCGTACCGATTTTTCTGTGGTCCACCATTTTTAGCCGTTCCGATCGAACAAGCTTGGTGTAATTTTCCTTGCTAGCTGTCCGTGGTTCTAGTTGGAGAGGCGATGCTTAGTGTGTCGAGAAGGGGAGGGGGGGGGGGGGGGGGGGAGACTCGCGCGTTAGAGGTGGTATTCTGTTGTCGACTGGAGGTCCATCGGAGGCATGAAGCAATGCCTCCGGCAATACGACGCTACGGTTGCGATATTGCGATATAGAGGAAGCGTGAAACGATAGCAAGAGAACTTTCTTGGGAATTCTAGCGCAATCGCCCGTGGCTGTAGCTGTGCGTGGCAAGTGGCAAGGCGTGTGCTGTAGCTCTACAGTGCTTAAATTTGCACCGATTTGATTCTGTGGTGTCAGCATAGGTTTCGCAGAATTAGCGCCCTAGAACAGTTTAGAAGGTGACGTGTGAGGGTAACGTAGCGTAGCAGGTTTCTTTTCAGTGTATTACTTCTGGCGCAGCAAGTTGCGTGTTTTAGCTATGTAATATAAAATTCTCTGAGATTTCCGCTTCACAAGATGTTGCGTCTGTCCACGCCGTTCTAATAGTCAAATGAAGAATAGATTGGCAGCAAAATAGCTATCCAGCAGTATTACCTTAACACGATTGTTTTAATCCACGCCATATTATTGCTCGTTTACGCCAGATGACTACGGTAATGCGTTTCAAACCAACGCTGCTTCGTGCAACGTCAAGCCAATCTTCTTGCAGTCACAGCATTCCGTCTCCACGTGTTTGAATTTGATATTTTGGCGCCACTGCTTACCACAATTTGAATTCCGTTTAGCGCGCTTTCTACACGACCAATGAGCGACGACTCTCACAGCATGAGCTCAACGGTTGACTAATTACAATGCTTTTTGGATCCTTTTGCATTGAAAATCCAAATTTATCAAGCGTGCGAACTTGCGCCAGGATCATTCTTTCGTTTTGTTGTTTTGAAATCGAAAATGGAAAGCTGGCCCATTCGTTACTTGGCCAACCAGTGTTAAAATGGTTTGGAAGCACTGCTCATTATGACGAGGTAGGCGAGTAAGATAGTATGTAGTGCGTTGTCACACGAACGCCTTGCCTGACGAATTGACAAATTATGATCGCTTCTTATTTGGATTGCGGCGATTGAAGGCGGAATTCTCTTGCTCTAGAACCCAATTCCGTGGCAGAATTTTGCAAAGATTCCTTAGCCGCTCCGCTGGACGTTCACCATTCTTTGCAATGTCAGTCCGAGAGTCAAAGCCGGAGACTGCCCCATTGCAAAAGAGGAAGGAGGAGCACGAGCGGACTGAGAGTGAACAGTAGAAACTCATTTTAGTTTCAGTTTCGGTCAAAATTATGGTCTTGGCTGAGTTTCAGTTTCAGTGTCATGCACAGGGGCACAGCAGGCCTAAGCAGTAGGAATCTGAAGAAGATCTACCGCTTCGTCGCCTATCCAATGCGAAGTGCCGCGCTTGAAATGGAGTGGATCGAACGACTACAAACAAACCTCCAATGAGCGAACCCACCGTTGGAAATACAACCACTACTCCAAAAGTGGAAGTGTGCTGTTGCGAGGGCGTCGACTGCCACCATTCCTTGATGAATGCGGTATGCAGCTGTCGCTTGGGAACAGGGACCGACAAGCTAGCATGAGCAGCACCCCCACTGCCTTTGACAGCATGACGGCCCCAATCGACACTGCCACCCCTATTGGCCACGTTACGACAACAACAGGCGACGACTTGAAGAATAGAAACGACATGAAACCCAAGCCTAACGACGACGCACTCAAGGCTGCTGCTACTGCCCATGGATCAAGTATGTAGAGTGGCATATTTTGCAAAAGCCGCGAAAATCTGTTACTGCTTGCTGAAAGGTGCTCGAAGTGCAAAACATTGCTCAATTTCGGTAAAATGTGTAAACAAGCTCCCGCTTGAAAAGGTGAGTTTGTCTTCTGACTGACATGGTGTTGCGATCATTTTTCGCCGCGCCTCAGCACGGCGAATTGTACATGTCATAGGCCGTTAGTGTCCGACAGCGAATATTCCTTCTAGTTCAGGCTATGCTTAGGCTAGCTAGCCTTGCGCCCAGAGTTCACAAGAATCGGTCGACGTCGCAGTCTGGCAGGTCGAACGAAACTTTCGCTTGAGAGAACAGGCGAGTGCTTTCAACTGACGTGCCGATTGCCTGCTCTATGACGTAAGACGAGCGACTTAGAGCCGTTTTGCTTGTTTGAACAAATAATTTGCTGTAACTCGCAATATTCAAGTTTTTGAGTCGCGACCAATTGGAGAACGAACAATCAGTGAGTGCGTCGAGCCCTATTACAAGAGTCCAAGATCTTCTCTCTCTACGACGCAAGACTAGCGAGATAAAGGCGTTTTGCGTATTCGGGCTTTTGTGTTAGTGCTGTAACTCGCGCAATTCAAATTTTTGAGTTTCGTCCAACGAGGAACAGTGATCAGTGAGTCGAGACCTATCAAACGAGCGATCATCTTTCTACGTCGCAAGGTAAGTAAGCGAGTTAAGACGTTTTAGCGCTACAACTCGAAAGTGCCGATTTACCTTGTGCGTGTCGCAATTATTAAACAAATCTCATATAATTTCAGAATATTTTCCTTTCACGCTGCAATCCCTTTGATTTGATGGAGATTCTTGCATAACTAACTTCAGCCCAGCTGCATCCATTGTGCCAAAGGAACCATTTAAGAACAAGTTAACAATAACAAGAACAATTTGTGACAAACCTTCTGGGAACAATGACAATAACAAAAGAATTTAGCAAAATTGGTTGAGCAGCAAAACAATAACAATACAATTTAGAAAAGTGGGGTACAACGACAAAATTGGTCCCCAGCTTCGCCACCTCTTGACCACATACGTGTAACCGGGGGGCATAATTTTTTTCCATATGCCATTTTATGCAATAATTCAGAAAGCAGGCCACAGCCTTGGAAACCCTTCCAAATCATGTTATAATGGATACGCTAGTGCGTAATTCGAATGGGCTTCTCTGTTGATGTCCCCTACTCGCAAGTGTTTCACAGAGGAGGAAGAAAGCACAGCAAAGCCGTGAGAAGGCAGCTCGCTGCAACTTTTAAAGCAAGGACGCCGCAACTAGCCTAGCGATGAGCGTACGAGCGCCGTGGCGATGGATAGCTCACAATGCGCCCAATGCGTTGTGTTCGTGCAACAGCGCATGCGCCATATACTTAGTTGTTCTTGTTCTTGTGGGTAGGAACAATCCAATATGGCGAAATTGTTGTCTCAGGAAGGGTTGCTTAGTATTCTTCAAGACGATTTCTACGATGGAATCCTTTCATTTTCGGCAAGCGGCCCAGAAATGGGAAGAGTCATTTTCTGCTGCCGCTTTCACCGATTGGCGCTTGAGTGTGGCCCAGGGAAAGGAGAGGAAATTTGTCTGTAAGAGAGCCCCAGAGTCGCGACAAGTACGGCAGACTGTGACTGATCGGCAAGATCACACTGCTGCACCATCGCTCTGCACCTGCAGTCTGCTGTCGGCCATTCGGTGGAAAGAAGTCCCCTGACATCTTCATGATGGATGACAGTGACGCAGAACAAGCGGCAGCCTTTGGGGAGGAGGCCTCTCTCTACTTGTGGAATTTCCACGTGCTACAAGCAGTCTGGGCTTGGCTCTGCAAGCTTGGACCTTCCAGGTACAGTAAAATACACGGCGGCCCAAAAGTGAGACACCTAACTTTGCGGCCGCCATTTTCAAGCGCGACTGCACCGATCGAGCCAAAAATTTGCAGTGACGTCCTCGGCCACCATCAACTCCACCGCGTAAAAGCGTCGCATGCAATTTTTGACATGGTGTTGCACAAAATGACGACATTCACAGTTCGCTGGCCGCTGCATGGATTTCCACGAAATTTGCACAATTTGTCAAAAACACCATTATCAAATCATAATAATATAATAATATATTATTATATTATTATATCATAATATATAATCAAAAACACCAGGGGTCTCGCATTTTTTGGGCCACTCTGCACACTAGAAGAATTCGTACTCAATAATCATCCTAATTGTACTCGTCCTCAAGTTGTCATACTCTGATTTATTTGAAACCAATAGGGTGCTCTTCGGTGAAATGTGAAACTAGTCTGACTGTTCGTTGCTGTAGCCTTTCATGACGATTTCATAGTGCTCTGCAATTCAGGAGTTACTGACAATTGTGACCGCGGCAGGGGGTGTCATGGGCTGCCAAGCAGCCGTTCTTGCCCTGGGGACGCTTGCCAACCCCCCTGAGTTCTACGGAGCCACCCTTAGTTCCACTCAGTCACAAAGATGGCAAGAAGATCCACGCGCGGCCAACTGCGCCCAGCAGAAGGCGAGAGAACAAAACGGACGCTGCTCGAGGCAGGGCGTCGGCAGGCCTTAGAAACAAACCAATGAAGCCTTTCGATTTGCCATTTGCAATTTGGCGATTTAGAACAGTACCACCAATGGTTGAGCTCACATTGCTTTTGGTACGAAACGCTGATTGTCGCACTGCTTTGCCCCTGTCGCGTCGCTGTGCTGTCGGCGCTGTGTCTCCTACTCTTTGTATGTTATGTGAGACTTCAACAACAGTCAAGTGCTTACCAAGAACGAGCTTTTCGAATTATGCGCTACCATATCTCTTGTAACACAATCTGGAATGGTTTACGAGGCTGCGGCCTGGTTTCTGAATTATTGCATAAAATGGCATATGGAAAAAAATTATGCAACCGGCATACGGGGGGGGGGGGGGGGGGGGGGGGTAAGCCCCCCCCCCCTAGCCGAAAGTGTACCCCCCCAATACCCCCCCCCAGGGACCCCCCTCTCGCCTTCCCCAAAAGACCCCCCCCCCCTTAGAATTTCGAAAATTTTCGCCTGCGGCGCTTAAAAATAGCAAACAAATTTGCCTGCGGCGCTTAAAAAGGCAAAATTTTCGCCTGCGGCGCTATATTTTAGACGTTTTTGACCAAAATTAAGCGATTTTTGGCACTTTTTGGCCTATTTTTGCAAAATTTTCTTTTTTTGGTACTTTTTTGGCAAAATTTTTAGGTCATTTGACCCCCCTCCAGGGGCCTCAGACCCCCCCCCCCCCCCTGAGGGGGTCCTATACCCCCCCCCCCCCCGACCCCCCCCCCCCCCCCTCGAGGGGTCCTATACCCCCCCCCCCGACCCCCCCCCCCCTGGCCGGTTGGCGCTTACACGTATGCTTGACCAGTGGCAGTTTTGTGGTCCTCAAGCGCAGTTGCAAGGCGCCTTCCCCTCTCAAGGGCAAGGCACTTCATCTGTCGCGAAGGAAGCAGCTGTGACATGATGATAGGATATGTGATATCGATGTAGCCGGCCAATCATTCGTGCAGAGCGCAGCTGTGGTGACGCACTTGGTGATAGTTCGCGCGCGCCCACGCTCTGATAGTATTCGCTGTGATAACCAGGATTTCTCGCGTCGGAAGTTGTTCAGATGTTCTGCATAGGCATTCGTTCTAGGTTAGTTGGAAAACACACGGTCGTCAGATTGTGCGGAAGAGCCTCACGCGCATATCGAATTGAATTGAATTGATTTGAGTCGTGTTCCGTCCGTCTAGCCCACACAAGATTAGTAGATCTGCACATACTGGCATGTTCCAACGTCTGGCAGCTCTTGACGTCGTTGAATAACTTTGTATTTTGCAAATTTGCATTCCATACGTACCTTGGCATAGTTTTGGCCGGGACACCTCCATTAAGCGACAAAAGAATGGGCTTCAGAGAACAATAGCGAGGAGTGTTCCATACCCCCTCCGGCTATGCGAACAGTCGCACACACGAAACGCGTTGCAGCGCCTCAGAAACAGCAAAATTTGGCACGTTTTATACACCGTTACAACCGCCAATCGATCAGGCGGCCCGCATGCCTATCCACGCCTTGCGAATACGGTACGGTCAGTAGCATACTATCGCTTGCACGACAAGACTCCTAGAATGGTCTGGTCAAAGCACAACGTTCGGTGGGGGGGGCGGGGGGGGAAACTGGGAGAGGGTAGAGGGGGAGGAAACGTGCTTGGCATGCTTGCGAAAGGGTGGGTGCTTCCGCGAGAGATACCCCCAGCAATACGACGAACGAAGAGAAGCAACAATCGCTCAGTTGCAAGCGCTCAGCGGTCTCTTCAGTAGTTTCCGCCACCCGTGAGGAAGAATGGCGCTCTCCAGCTTGCAGTTGCAAAGCGCTCGAGCGGTCTCTTCAGTAGTTTCCGCCACCTGTGAGGAGAGACTGGCGCTCAGCTTGCAGTCGCAAGCGCTCAGCGGTCTCTTCAGTAGTTTCCGCCGCCCGTGAGGACGACTGGCGCTCAGCTTGCAGTCGCAAGCGCTCAGCGGTCTCTTCAGTAGTTTCCGCCGCCCGTGAGGAAAGACTGGCGCTCAGCTTTCAGTCGCAAACGCTCTGCAGTCTCTTCAGTAGTTTCCGCCGCCCGAGAGGAAGACTGGCGCTCTGCTTGCAGTCGCAACCGATGACTTCTCCGAGTCGGTTCTTCTGCTGCTCGCGACACTGTCTGTCGCGCGACGTCTGAATCCCGTCGCCGAGCTGCTTGCGCCGCAGTTTCTTCGTACTCCGAGCTTCTCTGGTAAGAAGACGAATTGACTCTTGCTTGCGGCGATGTCCTTGCTTCCTCCCGACTGACAAGGTGCTGTGGAAATATTTAACAGCAGACGAAGAAAAGTTCGGCTTCGCGTCTCCAAAATTCAAACCATATTTTCCTCAACCGCGCTACTGGATAATTCACCTTCCGCAGACTTTCAACTGGTTTCGTAACGAATGGTGTCGCAGCAGCTGTAAGCCGTTGGGCGTTACGCGGGTCAGATCATACGCGTCTGATAGGCGTTTGGAAGCGCGAGGCATGAGATTAGTGTTGCGGATGTTTTCGCGCTGCCGTTTGGCGTTCAGGCGCGTGCGACGCTAGGTAGATCGTACGCGTCTCATTGGGGTTCGGAAGCGCCAAATGAGATTAGCGTTTCCGGTCTGTTTCGCTGGTGCCGTTGGACGCTCACGCTCGTTGATCAGCAATACGTAACTGAACGAGGTACGACAAAATAAGGCATTGCTTTGGTTGGTGGACACGTGGCGCCGGCACTTCTGTTCGGTAATTCCAGTTTTGTGGTTTTATTGAGAAGTGATTTTGTGAGCTTTGTGCCATTATTGGACCAACTTCAGATACCGATTTTAAATGGAGCGGCTTCGTCGAGAGTGTGGTGAACTACTGGACTGTATTGTGGTTCGTTGCGAAGCTGCTGTCAACTTTTCTGCTGGTGCCCTTTGCATTTGGGATGGGCAATAGATCTCTGTCGTCGTCGTAGTCGTCGTTGTTGTCAGTCGTTGTTGTTGTTGTTGTTGGTGTTGTTGTTGTTGTTGTTGTTGTTGTTGTTGTTGTTGTTGTTGTTGTTGTTGTTGTTGTTGTTGTTGTTGTTGTTGTTGTTGTTGTTGTTGTTGTTGTTGTTGTTGTTGTTGGTGTTGTTGTTGTTGTTGTTGTTGTTGTTGTTGTTGTTGTTGTTGTTATTGTTGTTATTGTTGTTGGTGTTGTTGTTGTTGTTGTTGTTGTTGTTGTTGTTGTTGTTATTGTTGTTGTTGTTGTTGTTGTTGTTGTTGTTATTGTTGTTGTTGTTGTTGTTGTTATTGTTGTTGGTGTTGTTGTTGTTGTTGTTGTTGTTGTTGTTGTTGTTGTTGTTGTTGTTGTTGTTGTTGTTGTTGTTGTTGTTGTTGTTGTTGTTGTTGTTGTTGTTGTTGTTGTTGTTGTTGTTGTTGTTGTTCTTGGTGTTGTTCTTGTTGTTGTTGTTGTTGTTGTTGTTGTTGTTGTTGTTGTTGTTGTTGTTGTTGTTGTTGTTGTTGTTGTTGTTGTTGTTGTTGTTGTTGTTGTTGTTGTTGTTGTTGTTGTTGTTGTTGTTGTTGTTGTTGTTGTTGTTGTTGTTGTTGTTGTTGTTGTTGTTGTTGTTGTTGTTGTTGTTGTTG
>JASAMZ010012933.1:0-10335 GCA_030248115.1 Linhomoeus sp. GSCO2_2 | reverse complement strand
AGTGATGGCAACTTTGAGAATTCCAAAACCGGGTAAGTAAAAGTAAGTAAAATCTGAAATTTGAAAACCGGGTAAGTACAAGTAAGTATACCCAGTTTTTCGAAAACTGGGTAAGTACTTGGACATAAAACCGGGTAAACCGGGTAAGTAAACTCAAGTAGAAATCTCCATTTCTGCACATCAGAAAGCCAAAATTGTTGCGTTGTGTTGACACCTATGTTCTTCCAGAAGTTGTACAACACTCTACAGTCACCCGTGCAAATTTATAAGCCAAATTTTTAGTTCGTGAAATGAAGCGAAATAAGTGACGAGGTAGTGTCGATAGTCGATACTATCCAAATACAGGACTCCAAGAAGCGTTTAAGTGGCACACTATGTACGGAGATGACGACGGTATATTCATCATTGAAGCATTGGTCTTATTGTGTGGTGGTGCAGATTCTCATCAAGAATTGGAGTCTTCTTTGTTAAAACTTCATATACTGTCCACTTTACCTAAGTTGACGACTTTAGGAGTGCGAAGTCAAATGTATTCAATAAGAAATGCTGCAATTTTACTTTGCACACTCAACAGAAAGGTAACTTGAGCATTGAGTTGCAAAATTACAACTGCTTACCCGGTTTCTTACCCAAGTTTTGGTAGTGGGTAAGTAAACCAGGTACCCGGTTTTCGGCCTGAAACCAGGTAAGTAAACTCGGCGAAAAACCGGGTAAAAGTAAAACCGGGTACGCCAAACTAAACCGGGTAAGTACGAAGTAAGTATACCCGGTTTTCAACAAGCTGTTTTAAAAAAGTTGAGTTGTTTTATTAATACAGAGTGGTTTGTGAGTGTTTTAAAGTGGAAGAGTAAAAGAGTGGATACTTTTGTAAAGTATTTCGAAGCCTTTCCGATATGACGCGCGCCCGCCCGGAGTCCACTATTCATGCGCTACTTCTGACACGCTGCTTTCTGAGCGGTTCTTGCAGGGCAACATTGGGATCGCCCGGGATTAATTTTTTGAGCAAGACACGCATTTCTGAGCGGTTGTTGCAAGGCAACATTGGGATCGCCCGGGATTAATTTTTTTAGCAGACAAAGTTGTTCGTAAGACAAGGATTTAAAAAAACAAAAGTATTTCTTTAGGAATGACCGTTCAACAACTGCCTCAACGTAAGCTTTCAAACGGTCGAACGAATGCCGCTCTACAACGTAAGACGAGCGAGTTAGGGCTGATTTGCTGTTTGAACCTTTGGGTTACTGTAGCTCGCGATATTCAAACTTTTGAGTTTCGACCAATAGAAAAACAAATGATCAGTGAGTCAAGATCTATCCAGCAACTCAAGATCGTCTCTCTACGACCCACGCTGAGCGAGTTAGAGCGATTTCTATGCTAAAAACGCGAGAATGTCGCTTTTCGTGGTGCGTGTGTGCGTAATTAACAAAATTTCTACGCCAAGTGAAAAAGCACGTCGAGACCTTTTAGTTGACCTATCGCACGCCGCCCTACAACGTAAGACGAGCGTGTTAGAGCCGTTTTGCGTTTTGGACCTTTGTGTTACTGTAGCGCGCGCAATTCAAACTTTTGAATTTCGACTCCTCTTAACGGAATCATCAGCGTGCCGAAACCTATTCAACGAACTCAAGATCGTCTCTCTATGACGGAAGACGAGAGAGTCAGATAAGTTTTGCGTTTTCAACCTTTGGGTTACTGTAGCTCCCGAAATTCAAACTTTTGAGTTTCGACCAATAGAAGAACAAATGATCAGTGAGTCGAGAGCTATCCAACCAACCCAAGATCGTCTCCGTACGACGCACGCTGAGCCAGTTAGAGCGATTTCTGCGTTAAAAACGCGATAATGTCGCTTTTCGTGTTGCGTGTTTGCGTAATTAAGAAAACTTTTAATGCCAAACGAAAGCGCACGTCGAGACCTTTTAGTTGGCATATAGCGCGCCGCTCTACGACGTAAGACGAGCGAGTTACAGCCGTTTTCCGTTTTGACCTTCGGGTTACTGTAGCGCGCGCAATTCAAACTTTTGAATTTCGAAGTCTCTTAGCGACACTACCAGTGAGTCGAGAGCTTTCCGTAGAGCCCAAGATCTCCTTCCTACGACTTTCCAACACCGAGATCTGAGAGCGTGACGGACGGACGGACGGACGGACGAACGAACGCACGGACGCTAGCTCTCGTAGGGGTTCGCCCGGCTGAGGCCGGGCGAAAAAACCGGGTAAAACCGGGTAAGTACTTACCCGGTTTCCGGGTTGCCATCACTAAATTAGTGACGTGTTGTTCAGTTCACTGCACAATTAATACAGTAAACTAAACAACACCATCATACCTGTACTGGCCGTAGAGCTCCACCAGGTGGGCCACCTCTGAATCCTTGAAGTTGGGTTTCCGCTGGGGGCCCAGGCCCACGAAGGGGAAGCTCTGGTCCAGAAACTGAGTCGGCTGTTGTAACTGCAGCTGGAGAGAGGATGGCGACTCCATCAGGGATTCAGAAGAGGCCCCAACTCCAGAGTTGATGAACGATTCTTCCATTCTTTAGGGGCCCAGGTTCGCAGAATCGCAGTGCGAAACAGCAACAAAACGGAACGCTACGAAGATTTACACGTAACAATACTCCAGCCAGTCGGATCTTCAAAACGCCAAGCAATTCACTTCACGTCCGTTCTAAGACAGGAGACAGCCCTAGACTAGACTAGAGGCGAATGTAAGTCTACGTGGCAGCGCGGCGAAAGCGAACAGACAGGCACAAGGGCAGTGTGCATTGGGGTGGGTATAGCCTTTATATTCTGTGTGCGTCCGCCGTCCGCGCTCTCCCTTCGTGGCGTAAGGCCGCTCTTAGCCTAAGCAGGGTGCTCGCCGCGCTGTGCTCGGTACTCGCTCTATAATCGTTCACCACTGCGCCCCCCCCCCCCCCCCCCCCCCACCTCTTTACTAAGCCTCCCCTTACTTTTCAAACTACCCTTTACTAAGCCAGGGGTTTACCGACAAAGGAGCGACGGACAAAGGAGCGACAGACAGAGGAGCGACGACAAAGGAGCGACGCGACAAAGGGGCGACACGACAAAGGAGCGACGGACAAAGGAGCGACAGCCTGAACTTTGTTTTGTCAGCCACTTCTACCAATCTTTGGCGCTCAGAAGTGGTTGCTTTAGACACTGCATCTGCTCTTGCTGCAATTATGGTTCACTGCTAATAATTTTAATTTAATATGAATTGTGAGATTTTCATAAATATCAAATTTAACTGATATGATAATGATTAAAATTGAGTTAAATTGAATATGAAATTAAATATAAAATACCTAATACACTGCGTGGTCATACGTGTAACCGGGAGGGGGGGGGGGGGGGGGGGGGGGGTAAGCCCCCCCCCCCCCCAGCCGAAAATGTACCCCCCCATACCCCCCCCCCAGGTACCCCCCTCCCGCCTTCCCCAAAAGACCCCCCCCTAAAATTTCAAAAATTTTCGCCTGCGGCGCTGCAAAAATGCGCAAAAATTTCGCCTGCGGCGCTTGAAAAAGCAAAATTTTCGCCTGCGACGCTATATTTTGGACCTTTTTGACCCAAAATAAGCGATTTTTGGCACTTTTTGGCCTATTTTTGCAAAATTTTCTTATTTTTTGGTACTTTTTTGGCAAAATTTTGAGGTCATTTGACCCCCCCCCCCCCCCCCCTCCAGGGGTCTCAGACCCCCCCCCCCCCCCCTGAGGGGTCCTATACCCCCCCCCCCCGGGCCGGTTGGTGCTTACACGTACATGTGCGTGGTCACTAGACTGAGCACAGAGACGACGACGTACCTATATGTTTGCAAAAGATTTGCGAGCGCCCGAATGTTCAAAATTAAGTTCATAGAAGTTTTGTTTTGCAGTAAACTAATCACATAATATGAGTTGACATAGGATACGTTGCCATTCGACAATGCACATATGAGCGCCGAAACAGTTAATACTGGCTGTCAAAACAAAATCAGATTTGTCGCTCCTTTGTCCGTCGCTCCTTTGTCGTGTCGCCCCTTTGTCGCGTCGCTCCTTTGTCGTCGCTCCTCTGTCTGTCGCTCCTTTGTCTGTCGCTCCTCTGTCGGGATACCAGAGCGAGGCTCGCAAGTCGCCGTCCGTATGACCCCTAGAATATTTCGAAAGCTTTCTGTGCGATACTCGAATGATCTCGAGAATGTGTCAAAAGGACTGCAGTGGCGTGCCTTTGTGCTTACATTCACCTGTGAAGTGCCAAATTCTATTCTTGAATGCAACATGGTGCAATACAAACTGGATGTGAGGATCTACATAACTCACTGGACAAAGTGTTTGGCCAAAAGGTTGCTTTGCTTCGCTCTCAGCGACCCGTCCACGCATCTTCCCTCGTTTCTGCGCAGGAACGACTGCCCGCACTCGTCACAGCGAATGTCAATCGGATCCTTGGGCCCACGCGGTCGAGCGGTGGTGTTGGCCCATCCAAGCAATGCTTTGGAATGGATACTGTAGCGCTGTAGTAACGGAGCTCGTTAGAGAAAGGCGTCGGACGGGTGTGGGATGAAGAGTCGCCCCCCCCCCCCCCTCCTTCCGTTATAGGTGGAATTAAACAAGGAATCAGACACTGTAAGTGACACTATTCAATCGTGATCATTAGCTGATGTGTAGCAGGTACTGTACAAGGTACAAGTGGTAAGTCAAATCAAAACTCTTTCTTGGACAAACATGGTTGAGGCGTTGTCGCAGAACGCTAGCACGCCACGTCGAGTAGGTGCTTTGGTCGGGGTCGGAGCAGGCGTGCCCGTAGATGATGCGCTGAAATGGCGAGTCGCTTTGGTCATCCAAATAGAGCTAGTAAGCCTGAGCCATCGCTAGACCCACCTTTATCCACGTATTGCGCCCACTACCCTTCCACTGGCGAAAGACCTTGCAGCAGCAATCACAGATGATGGCGTCTTCGGCGGAAGTCGTGCCGCATCCGGACCTTACAGCAACCAAATCCGTGTCGACCTTGGATTCTTGCTTGACAGCAGCAGACCACGTCACGTTAGCCACGATGACGGCATGCGTTGGAGAATTTTGGCCATCCTGGCCCTCCTTCTTGACTCTCGCTTCCATGATTATGAGCGTTCCTGCATCTGTAGGTTGTGATTGTGAATGGCAGAGTTCCACTGCACTGCAAGTGCAAAGGTAGGTAGAGTTCAGCATTAGCTGATGACTGAAGCGATATAGCTCCAAGCGACGCCGACGTCACACTGAGGCGATGACATACATAATGCGGTCTTCGCATCCTCACAAACGTAAGCCGATACTTGTCGATTGTGTCGAGCTTGAAAGTACCACAGCCATTTCAGTGGACGGCCATAAGTAGACCACCTTTCGTTGTCTGGTCGCTAATCACTACCCGCCCAACTACCAGCAGCAAGGAGCCTAGACGGTCTATACCATGCAAGTCGGAATCCATTAATTTTGTTATCCCACTATACTTTGGGTAGGCTAGGCAGACACTAGACAGATTAGTCCGAAAGATTAAATGCCCAAACTCGTGGGATATCGGCGCATGACACATGGGGGGAGGGGGGGGGGGGGAAGTATAGCGGGGGGTGGGGGTGGGCGAAAGTTTGGAGGTACCTATGAATGTGAGTTTCGCGGACACGTGGATGAATGCGACACGGGTAGCCCATGTGGCCTGTGACATATGTACATTTCATGTAAAAGCGCCTAAAGGCAGAACGATGAATATGTTCCTGGTGTGAAGCATGTAAAAGCAAGAGTATTAAACGATATTCCACTAGTGTAACAAATGCGGCGCTTCGCGCCACCCACCAATTTATATGAGAAATATTAGTAGGTACCGGCATTAATTCAGGGAAAGCATGTTTGACTAAAATTATCCACACAAAACTTCGCAAAGGTCACAACGACACGCGGCAACATATTCGGCACACCTTAGCGTGTCGTTGTGACCTTTGCGCAGTTTTGTGTGGATAATTTTAGTCGAAAATGCTTTCCCTGAATTAATGCCGGTACCTACTAATATTTCTCTTACAAATTGGTGGGCGGCGCGAAGCGCCGCATTTGTTACACCAGTGGAATATCGCTCAATACTCTTGCTTTTACATGCTTCACACCAGGAACATATTCATTTTTTCGCCGCGCCTCAGCGCGGCGAGGTGTATATATACGGATGACAATGTGTGTGTGTGTGTGTGTGTGTGTCTGTCTGTGTTTCCGTCGCACCGAAGTAAAGTCAGCGACATATGTGGTCAAGTAGAGTCGATGCCGCTGAGTACGGATCCGATGTCCGTTTCTGTTGCTAATTTCGCATTTTCGAGATATTCGCAATTAAAATTCGAAAATGTCGAAAATCGACTTTTTCGTCTGATGCGCTAGCCGCGAAATTTCTTCAGAAATGGAAGGAGCATGGACCGCGGATAATTTGTAACACAAAAGAAATTTGTTGCAAACGTGGAATTTAATAGAAATACGCGATTATTTGTCAAAATTGCATAAATTGACTAAAATACAACGTCATTTATTGACGAATGTGAATGCAGAAATGGAAAGGCCGTATGCCAATAAGAATTTGCGACATAGTTTTGCAGTTTTAAAAAATTGCAATTTCGAGATATTTTCAATCAAAATATAGAAATGTCAAAAATCGACTTTTTCACCTGACGATATAGCGGCGAAATTTCTTCAGAAATGGAAAGAGTATAGACTGCGGATAATTTTTAGCGCAAGAGAATTTTTTGCAAATATGGAATTTAATAGAAATACGCGATTATTTGTCAAAATTGCATAAATTGACTAAAATACAACGTCATTTATTGACGAATGTGAATGAAGAAATAGAAAGGCCGTATGTCAATAAGGATTTGTGTCATAGTTTTACAGTTTTAATAAATTCCAATTTTGAGATATTTAGAATTAAAATTTAAAAATATGTCAAAATCGAGATTTTCGTCTGATGGACAGAACAGCTGTTTATTGACTGTTTATTGAATATGTTTATTGAATGTGCACTCGGAAACAGAAAAGCGTACGTTGAACACAGGAATTCGCCCGCACCAAACTTTTGGCACGTTTTTTCGCCGCGCCTCAGCGCAGCGAGGTGTATATATATGGATGACAATGTCTGTCTGTGTGTCCGTCCGTCCGTTCATTGCACCGAAGTAAAATATGCGACATATGTGGTCAAGTAGAGTCGAGGTCACTGAGTACGGATCCGATGTCCGTTTCTGTTGCTAATTTCGCATTTTCGAGATATTTACAATTAAAATATGAAAATGTCGAAAATCGACTTTTTCGCCTGATGAGATAGCGGCGAAATTTCTTCAGAAATGGAAAGAGCATGGACCGCGGATAATTTGTAACACAAAAGAAATTTTTTGCAAATGTGGAATTTGATAGAAATGCGCGACTATTTGTCGAAATTTCATAAAATGACAAAAATTGAACGCCATTTATTGATGAATGTGAATGCAGAAATTGAAAGGTCGTAAGCCAGTAAGAATTAGTGACACCGTTTTTCAGTTTTGAAAAATTGCCATTTAGAGATATTTACAATTAAAATATGAAAATGTCGAAAATCGACTTTTTCGCCTGATGAGCTACCGGCGAAATTTCTTCAGAAATGGAAAGCGTATAGGCCGTGGACAATTTGTAACACAAAAGAAATTTTTTTCAAATGTGAAATTTCATAGAAATACGCGACAATTTGCTAAAATTCTCAAAAATTGACAAAAACGTCATAACGCAGAAATACGTGCACCAAACAAAATTTCTGGTAGAGAACGACTGCACCAAACAGTTGGCAAATTTTTTTGTTCGATGTGGCGTATTCCCATAGGTATAAAACTTCAGATAAACGGCGTCGTATCATGCCGATACCATATAGCGAACGCGGCGATTCCACTGAGCTTTAGATCAGCTGTACAGACAACCGTATCGTGGGGGTACGTGCACTTGGTATGTGATGCACGTTCTCAAGACACGTTCTCCAGATACGGCTAATGATGTGTACAAAGTTCACTATACCGTTCGCCAAAACTTGGCAGACACAAAGTATAGGTTGAACTTTTTACACACACAGCTTGTTCTGCCTTTAGGCACTTTTACATGAAATGTCCATTGATCGGCGACGCTGTTGAATCCGCTTCGTCCCCTGATATGCGCTCGTACCCGATAGGCCAAGCAAGCGTCTACTGGTGACGCTTGCGAGAACAGAGTTGAAGGAATCATTTGTCGTGGGTCGTGGCCGCCTCCACACGTGACAGAAACGAGTTCTGGTGGCAGACGGGAACACTTGCAGCGTCGTGCAATTTCTCAGGCCGCTCGGCGTGGCGTTCTCTTGTTTTACCCACGTACCGGATTTTTCCGCTTATAAGCCCATCCACTTATAAGCCCATGGGCTTATACGTTGTTTTGACTGCCATATATAAGCCCATGGGCTTATACGTGGTGTCCAAACTTTGTTATGAGCGTTGCTTATCTTTGCCTAATTGTACTGCCAATTGGCGTTCAATTAGTGAGGAATAAACTACAAAAGGAAGTATAACTGCCAATTAGCTGGTTGGTTTGACTACTCGCTAACGATTATGCCTTAAACAGTCCAATTAAACTGCATAATTCATTCTACTGAGGACTGAGAGGAATCCGCCCTGAAAGTCGACTGCCACCTATTAGCCCTGGGCTTATATGTGTCGCTAGTTTTACTCTGGCGAAGGTGTCAAAACAACGTATAAGCCCATGGGCTTATAAGCGGAAAAATCCGGTAGTTGTTTCTCAATTGCAGTACGGTTATATCGTGGTCGTCATGTGCACTGTGATCGAGATCGATCCTCCCTCCCCCCTACCAAACCCAACTTCTCGAACTGTGACGTTCGTCGAAGACGAGGGTGGGTTCTGAACGAGTCCACACCAAATTACTGAACGAGTCCACACCAAATTACTGAACGAGTCCACACCAAATTACTGAACGAGTACACACCAAATTACTGAACGAGTACACACCAAATTACTGAACGAGTACACACCAAATTACTGAACGAGTACACACCAAATTACTGAACGAGTACACACCAAATTACTGAATGAGTCCACACCAAATTACTGAACGAGTACACACCAAATTACTGAACGAGTCCACACCATATTACTGAACGAGTCCACACCAAATTACTGAACGAGTCCACACCAAATTACTGAACGAGTCCACACCAAATTACTGAACGAGTACACACCAAATTACTGAATGAGTCCACACCAAATTACTGAACGAGTACACACCAAATTACTGAACGAGTCCACACCATATTACTGAACGAGTCCACACCATTACTGAACGCGTATATCGTAAGCCTTAGCAGGCGGCTAAGCATACAAGGAGGAGATCGTAGGCCTGAGCCGCCGGCTAAGCATACTAGGAGGAGATCGTAGGCCTGACGAGGCGGCTAAGCATACTAGGAGGAGGTCGTAGGCCTGAGCTGGCGGTTAAGAGCAATCCTGGCGCTGGTTTCATTACGTATTGCTGATGTCCAGCAGGCAGCACTCTGATAACGGCAGAAAGTACGTGCAGATACACACCTGAAGGTCGAAGCCACAGCCGCCGACGCTCGTCTGTTCCTCCTTGGCGGCGTCCAGCGCGTCCGACAGATCGTCGGCCGAGCATAGAAGCGGCAGCAACAGCGCTGAGACGACGAAGACCGCCGGCCTCAGTCCCCAACGACCACATCCTCGTCTGAAGCGATCGATGTCTATGTTAACGCTATATTCGTTCGAAAACCGTGTTGAGCAGTCAATCCCGTATAACAGAATGTCTGCGTGTATGCACTATTTGTGAAAAATCGTTGAACGGATACTCTATGTAAACTTCTCTTGTGAACTCGAGCTAATATAACACGTGATACACAAGTATCACAACAGCTTAGATATTGCACCATCAAGCTTTCAGTTTTGACTAAGTTCGTACTTCAGACGATTAACGTTAGCTGAGTTTCGGTCGCTAGATCTAGACTCAGCTAAGGAATTTACTAAGATGTATTCAGAATGTCACACAACAGAAACTATATTCAATTAAGCAGCTCAGTTTCCGAACTGGAGAAAGTACTATAGGAATTGCGATATTCAGTTATTGCCTAAGCTTATGGCTTTCAACCGACCAGAGCACTGTATCGTGTACGCCTACCGTACCCTCTAGGCAAGTCCGTCAGAAGTCAAGTCAACTTCGCCGCCGAACGGTGGTCAGGGTAACATGAGACGATCGAAACTCCAGTTCTGATGATTCCGAACGACAGTAGGAGAATGGTTGCAATCTGCCGATGGGCCGCTCATTTTATACCGACCAAATGTCCTCTACAGGAAGTGTTTGGCCGAC
>JASAMZ010012932.1:0-22137 GCA_030248115.1 Linhomoeus sp. GSCO2_2 | reverse complement strand
CACACGCTCTCAAGTTTACGCTGATGCCAACGTGGTGCCACAGTTTTTACACAAAGCTTGTTGGTACAACCCTCTCCCACCCCCTCCCCTGGCCGGTTGGCGTATGGCTCAAAGAGAGAGGTTGTTGCTTGAGGGGATTGTAGAGAATGTTTGAAGGAACACTCTGTATTGTTAGGATTAGTGTACGCCTTTCATGTGGAGCTCGGCTCTTGCAAAGGCTTTCTCTCTTGGTTGAAAGTCCATGTTACCATTAGCACTTCAGTCCTAAAATTCGCCAGCAGTGCCCAGAGGTTGGAAAATGTTGTCCATAGACAACAGAAAGGGGCCCAACGGGGGGGGGGGGGGGGGTCGGATGGTGGATGGGGAGGCCCTCATTGCCCTTCTAGAAGAAAACCCTTCTGCGGTACCATGCTTTTACAACTAATACTATTAGCTTGCGAATACTATATAATACTAGTAGTTAATAATTTGGGAGCAGTTTTGTAACAGAAGAGACCAACATATGTAGGCAAGAATTTCTGCCTGCCGTGCTATTTTAAGCAACTTAGTGTGGGTGAAGCGCAAACTGATTGAATGTCTTTTGCCTGCGACGCTAGTTTTGAAGCATTTTTACTGCAGACGTAAATTAACACATCTTTGCAAGGATTTTGCAATTTTGGTGCAAAATCTTGCAACATCTTGATCTCCCCGCACCTTCCCTGTGGCCTCAAATGCTCTGCTTCCCTTACTTTCCAATCCTGAACCAGTTACTGGTAAGGCAAAATTAAATGTGCAGTACAGTACCAGCGTAGTGCAGTACAGTACAGTACAGTACAGTACAGTACAGTACAGTACAGTACAGTACAGTACAGTACAGTACAGTACAGTACAGTACAGTACAGTACAGTACAGTACAGTACAGTACAGTACAGTACAGTACAGTACAGTACAGTGCATTACAGTGCAGTACAGTACACCACAGTACAGTTACAGTACAGTTCCAGTACAGTTAAAGTTACAGTTGCAATTGCAGTACTGTACACAGTTACAGTTACAGTACGAAAGAAGTTCGTTTCCTCGTTCAGGGCAGCGGTGCCCCTTCCCTGGTTGCTCGAGCCGGCTCAAGCTAGGGCCCAATTTCGCCTCCCTGCTGGCCCGCCACATGCGTCAGAAACATTCGGCCATTTCGAAGAAGAAGCTGGCCTGCCGCTATTGCAAGGCCGAACTGCGGTCGAAGGAAAGTCTCAAGCTGCACATCAGGGAGAAGCACGGCCTGCCGTGCCGTCGAATTTGTCAGAATTGCGACAAATTCGTCCTGGAAAGAAACTTGGCCAGACACCTGACGACATGCGCCCCCAGCAGAGCCAAGGTGCCCCGTGGTCTTTGTTACCTAGTCGCCTACCGTAAAACCTCCAATAAGCGGCCTAGTCGCTTATTATTCCAACCACCACTCTAGGGGGTCGTTGTTTGGAGGGGGGGGGGTCACTCATTGGAGGGGGTCGCTTATTGTTCAATGCAAGTCTGAGTCGTCAACTCGATGTGCAATTGTGCGATCTATACTGCAAAGACACTTTCGTTCATCGCCTTTCGAAAGCTTCAACTTTAGAATGCTATGTAACAGTGTATCATAATTGGTGCAACAAAGAAATCATACGCAACCTTGTCTCTGAGTTTCAGCTTTCCCGCAACTTGCTGGCGAGAGGGTTGAGTGTACAAAACGCTAGGTAGAACAGGGAAATCTGGCAGCGAAACTTACCGCCACAATTAGCACTGCGACGATATGCCCTATGCGACACGATAGCACATGCGGCATCAGCACCATATTGACGTGAAATTGCGTCTATGTAAAGTAAATCCACTCTTGCATGACCGTGCTGCAAATGATCAAGCGTTCGATTTTCTATTCAGCCATTCGGCGACGCGTTGCGGCCGGAGTGGGCGTCCCTGTTTGGTCCCGATGGCAACAAGCCTGACAGACGCGACGACGACGACCACGACGAGGACGATGACGACGACGACGACGACAGTGACACTGACGACGACAACGACGGCAACGTCAACGACGACAACGACAACGACGGCAACGACAGAGACGGCAAGATCAACGACACCGGAGGCGACACAACGTTTGCGTCAATTGGTGGAATGGACGAGCTGATCAAGAGCCTGAAGGAGATGCTGCTCCTTCCCAAGAGACAGCCTCAGCTGCTTGAAGCGCTCGGATTCGACCCGCCGAAAGGTCAAGGCATCGCTCTAAATTTCCATTCGGGAACGGAATCCGTTCGAAATTCCAGGCAGATTCTAGTTGGATTCAAATTTTCCTGCGATTCACCCATTATTCCTTGCCCACCGCAGAGTCGGCCGATTACGAATGCCAGATGGCGAAGTTTTGGTAGAAAGTCTGCATAAAAGTCGTCGTTTTTGAGCAGGCAATAACATCAAGGTTTATGCCCTGAGGGCGTGCCTCGTTTGTCAGACGAAAAGCTTACAATAGATCGGTCGACTTTGCTAATCCTGAAAAGTAAATCATATGATCATCTGAATTCACCTCGAACTGCAGTGAATTGATTTATGTAATAACTGGTCGTGCGCAAGAGTAAGTGTAGGAGTTAGTTTAAGAGCTACGCGCACCCCAATTCCCTCCTCCACACGCATACCTGTAAGACGCCCTCTCGGGGGGGGGGGGGAGGGGGGGGGGGGAGGTGGGGCGGGTGGGGGGGATGGGGAATCCGGACTTGGGGAGGGGGGGGGAGGTTCCACAGTCAAGGGGGGGGGGGGGGGGACGTCAAACGGCTTTAGAATTTGTCAGAAACGTAAGAAATGTTGTAAACAGGGCGAAAATCGCTTACTTTAGGTTAAAACAACCTAAACATAGCGCCGCAGGCAAAAATTTGGTCATATTTACGCCGCGCAGGCGAAAGGTTTTGCAATTCTCGGGGGGGGGGGGGGGCTGTATCAGTACCGCAAAGTTATCTCCACCCCTTATCACCACATTCAAATCCCTCCATTTGCAGGGGTTCTGTTTACTGGGCCCCCCGGCACAGGAAAGACGATGATGGCGCGAGCGGTGGCCAACGAATACGAACGGCTTACCGGCAAGCGCTGCAGTTTCTTCGAAAGGAATGGTGGGGAATATCGTCTGGCCTGTCCGACGCCACTGTAAATGCTGTATACTGTAACCAATCGCACCTTGCTTAGGCAGTCAATTGCTGTCGAAATGGCTGGGAGGCTCGGAGAAGGCGGTGAGCGACCTCTTCCAGCAGGCCAAGCAACATCAGCCGTCCATCATATTTCTGGATGAAGTGGACGGGATCGCTCCTGTGAGTCGAGCCGACAATTTTGAAATTTGAAACGTCGCGATCAGCGCGGCCGACGCTTTGCTCCTTGTGTAACAAGTAGAGTGCAGGGTGGCCAATAGAAACTCAAACTAGTTTCAGTGTCAGTGTCAGTTAACTGAAACTGAATCGAAACTGGCGCGAAACGCCATAACTAAAACTAAAACTCACCGATTAGTTTCAGTAATGTAATGTTGGGATTTTGAAAAATTTTGGCGTATTTTCATAAAATACTGACAAAATTTTTGGATTTAAGTAGACGCTTTGCTCGTATGGTCTTCATATCAATCGTCTAAATCATTAAAGAACCCGCAGTGTCTGTCCGCACTCTAGTATAGAGTTAAACAATCCATGGCGATATTCTGGCCCTTCAATAACTGAAGCTAAGATTTAGTTCCTGAAACTGAAACTCAAGAAGGGTATAACTGAAACTAAAAATCAGCCAGCATCTTTATTTTAACTGAAATA
The DNA here is from genome assembly GCA_030248115.1 of Linhomoeus sp. GSCO2_2. Lineage (NCBI taxonomy): Eukaryota > Metazoa > Nematoda > Chromadorea > Monhysterida > Linhomoeidae > Linhomoeus > Linhomoeus sp. GSCO2_2. The sequence goes on along the minus strand of JASAMZ010012932.1, from coordinate 18,355 downwards.
AAACTGGAACTGAAACTAAAAACGAGTTTCATTGGTCACCCTGGTAGAGGCGCGCTTCCTATTTATGTAGTTCATTAACCAATTAACTGTCACCAACCAATTAATTAGTTCATACAGTAGTTCATTAACCTTGTGTACCTATTTCCACCCAATTGCCGGAGTTCAGCGATGATTCGTTTAGGTGCGCCCAGAGAGCAGCGATCAACCAACGACCGCCTCTATGATGAGCGTTCTACTGGCCTGCATGGACGGCCTGTCCCCCAGAGGCGACGTCATTCTGATTGGTGGGTGATTGATCGATGTTCTGTTTGGTGCATGTGTAGCGTAGCATCTGGTGCATCTGTAGCGTAGCATCTGGTGCATCGGTAGCGTAGCATCTGGTGCATCTGTAGCGTAGCATCTGGTGCATCTGTATCGTACATCTGGTGCATCTGTAGCGTTGCATCTGGTGCATCTGTAGCGTAGCATCTGGTGCATCCGTAACGTAGCATCTGGTGCATCTGCAGCGTGGCATCTGGCGCATCTGTAGCGTTGCATCTGGTGCATCTGTGGCGGAGCATCTGGTGCATCTGTAGCGTTGCATCTGGTGCATCTATGGCGTATCTTCTGGTGCATCTGTGGCGTAGCATCTGGTGCATCTGTAGCATTTGGACGTCTGCAGCATTAAACTTTCGCGGATGGAAGACCCGCGAAGCAAGTTTTATGCCCGCGCAAGTTTGATGCTTTACAGTCGTCTTTTCACCAAATGTTCTGCATTCTAACTTGCCTTCTTCCATACAACGAGACAGCAATTGTGCGGTACATGTGTAGTTATTAATTGAATACGTGAAGTATCACGATCACTAGCTACCTAATTTCTATATTTTGCACGCAGTCATCACAGACGACAAGCGTTAGCTGAGTTTCGGTCGCTAGATGTGCCTCGAAGTGCCAGCGCGACCTCATCAGTACATAGTTGACTGGCACTAAGGCGACGGTTTTATTGTGCACAAATTTTATAAATTGCGAATCCTACATATTTCTACAAACGTTCTATAAATTTATGTTAATAATTCATATCCCCCACTGTTTCAGGGGCGACCAACCGGCCGAATGCCCTGGACCCGGCGCTGCGCCGTCCCGGAAGGTTCGATAGAGAGCTGAACTTCGGCCTGCCCGACGCACTGGCGCGCCGTCGCATACTAGAGGTGGGTTGCTTTTGAAACAGAAAGGCGCATGAATCACGGTGCCCAATAGAAACCTATTTCAGTTTCAGTTCCAGTTTCAGTTGAAACGACGGTCGTGACCGAGTTTCAAAATCAGTTATGCCACCTTTCGAGCTTCAGTTACTTCAGCTGAAACCGAGTTTCGGTTGCTGAAAGTCCAGATTGTCACAATAAATTGCACAAATCGAACACACAAGTTAATATTTTTGACTATCTAAAAGTATGTGTCTTTTGATCACGCCTTGTTAGCTGGTCTAGAAGTGCCAAAATTTTGAACAAAATATCACGCTTACTTTGGTAAAATGTCCAGAAGATTTGCGTACCATTCTCATTTTAGTTTGCGCTGATATTTTGTCAAATTTGGGTGTCAAATAACTGAAACTATTCTGCGAGTTTCAGTTTCGCAGTTGCGACATCCGTGGCAGATTCAATTCAGTTTGGAGCTGAAACTGAAATTAGTTTAAGTTAGGTGTAGCCATATGAATTGTCGGGCCCGCCAGCAGAGGTTTGTAGAAGCTTCGGATACGGTAGAACTGAGGGGGGGGGGGGAGGTGGGGGGGGGGGGGGGGGGGGGTGAGGAAGAGATAATGGTGATAACACGTTAGCTTACTAGGTAGCAAGGGGGTTTAGCAAGAGCTGGCAAAGCTCTAGGAGTCTTGGTATGGTCATGTCAATTGCATACATTTTGCAACTCCTCTGTAAGTATTCTGCAAATCTTGCAAACTTATATTGCAGATATACACCAAGCAGTGGCGGCCGCCTCTGTCTGACGAATCCCTCGACCGGACGGCTAAGAGCATGGTGGCCTACACGGGAGCAGACATCAAGGTACATGCATGATTACTTGGGGGGGGGGGGGGGTAAGTCAATAAATACTGTAAATACTCTGACAAGCCCCTCCCCTTCTTCAACTTCGACGCTATGCTCTCCAAGACGTTGATGAAGAGGGGGGCTTATTGGAGGATCTACGGTAGTTGTGGAAGCATAAGAGAGTGTGACTGATCTTATGTAACTGCGCCTCCGCCCACCCTTCGCATGATGCATATACAACGTATGTAGGTATGCCAACGAAATGTCAGTTCATACGTTCATCACAAGCTTCATTCGAACGTCAAAGAAATCTCACAGAACACTTGGGATCTTTTCATGCGACCAAGCTTCTGTTGCTTTAGAATGACTTGTGTAACACGCGACCAAGGTTTTGACCAACCCCAAATGTGTCGCTTGCTTTTCAGCACGTCTGCAGCGAGGCGGTGCTGGCGGCCATTCGACAGCAACTGCCGGACCTCTGCAACGACGACGCCAAGAGCGACTACGACACGCGCGAGAAACTGCTTGTGAACGAGCGCCACATATGGCTGGCGATGGAGGAGTACACACCGTCTTCGAGGTAAGTTCCAGCCGAAAGCAATGCGCCATCTTTGCCCTCAACACATGAGCCGTAAATTCTTGTGTCCACGTTTGCAGGGAATTTTGCGCAAAGTTGACCATTTGCATCTTTCGGCATCAGTTTACTGAAACGAAAGTGGAAATTTCGCTTATAATTTCAGTTACAACGCCATACACTGATGACGAAAGTGAAGTTTCACTTTCAGTGTAAAATGTATGAAAAGTATGGATGGACACAAGCTGACAATTTGGGTTCATTTAACGAATTAGAAATTCGTCGCCACCACAGAGTGCGCAAACAGTCGTGGCAACTAATCCATTAAGACCAGAAAACTATCCACGTACACACAATTGCTTTATCGAGTTGTACAGTTTTGACATCCAATTTTGATGCGGCGACGGGCTAGCCGTTAAGGAGCTCCTCACAGCTTTCGTCTAATGCACCGCTCACAAATGCAGTCTTTCGATTAACATTGCTTCTATTTAACAAACAACGTGTTAAAATCTGTATCTAGACGGCATCTCGACGCTGGACAGCCGATCGCCCGCCCGCTGCCTGAGAAGTGCCGACCCCTGCTGGCGAAGGCACTAGAGACCGTTCTCTCGAACCGACGACTAAGCGGGCTCGACAAGCGCTCCAGACGAGTGGTTCTGGTTCCGAGGGACGAGTCCGACGCCGTCAGCCGTCATCTTGTCAAGGCGGTGCTTTACAACCTGGGTGAGTGACGGTTAAATTGTCAACATAATCATGCTAAATTGCCAACGAAACAAGAACATTTTTTCGCCGCCCCCCAGGGCGGCGAGTATATATACGGACGCTATTGTCCGTTCGTGGGTCTGTGTGTGTGTGTGTCCGTGTCACAAAACTAAACAGGACGGTTAGTGCCACCCAATGGAGTCGAATGCGCTGAGTAACGTGCCGTTGTCCGTTTCTGTTGCTAATTTCGCTATTTCGAGATATTTACAATTAAAATATGAAAATGTCAAAAATGACACTTTTATTTACAAGCCGTATCGGCAAACTTTTTGCTGAGATGGAAAGGGCATAAGACGCGATGAATTTGAGACATCGTTTCGGATTTTAGAATTCACGAAATTAGGGATATTTTTAAGGGCTTTGTCAAAATTCCCAAATTTCGACAATTTCAAACAGCTTATATTTCAAAACTTCTTTGCATGGATGTGTCGAGCATAGTCTGCCAAGTATTTAGCAAATAGTTTCAGAGATTATAATGAACGAAATTAGGGATATTTTCAAGGGTTTTGTCAAAATTCCCAAATTTCGACAATTTCAAACGGCATAAATTTTAAAACTTCTTTGCGCCGATGTATCGAGCATAGTCTGCCAAGTATTTAGCAAATAGTTTCAAGTTTTATAATTAACGATATTAGGGATATTGTCAAGGGTTTTGTCAAAATCCCCAAATTTCGACAATTTCAAACGGCATAAATTTCTAAACTTCTTTGCACCGATGTATCGAGCATACTCTGCCAAGTATCTAGCAAATAGTTTCAGAGATTATAATTAACGAAATTAGGGATATTTTTAAGGGTTTTGTCAAAATTCCCAAATTTCGACAATTTCAAACGGCTTAAATTTTAAAACTTCTTTGCACCGATGTATCGAGCATAGTCTGCAAAGTATTAAGCAAATAGTTTCAAATTTTATAATTAACGAAATTAGGGATATTTTTAAGGGTTTTGTCAAAATTCCCAAATTTCGACAATTTCAAACAACTTAAATTTGACAATATCTTTGCGTTGATGTATTGGGCATAGTATGTCAAGTATTTAGCAAATAGTTTCTGATTTTATAATTAACGAAATTAGGGATATATTCAAGGGTATTGTCGAAATTCCCAAATTTCGACAATTTCAAACAGCTTAAATTTCAAAACTTTTTTTGTACGAATGTATCAAGCACAGTCTGCCAAGTATTTAGCAAGTAGTTTCAGATTTTGGAATTCAAGAAATTAGGGATATTTTTAAGGTTTTGTCTAATATGGCAAATTTCGACATTTTCATATGGCTTGTATTTAGCAAGGGTTTTCCATGGGCGTGTCCGCCTGCGGCAACGTTTGTTTTTTGCCACCTATTCTATCTAAAACTGAATGTGGCAATCGCGTTCACTGTGCGGTTCTACAATCTACAGCAACGGCACCGTAACCGTCCGCATTTGTGACCCAAAAGAAAAGGGCGTCGTCCCATTTAGACCCTCTTCATTCCAAAGTGAACCTGCGGCGAACATTCCTGATCCATTTATGGATCAGTACCCACCAATGCACCATATAGGCATCGAATGCCCAAATATGGCACAATCTTTATTTGGAAACTCTAGGTAACCGCGGCGAAACTCCCCGAAGAAATGCTCAACTTTCTATTCTGACACACTATGGAATATACTCCTCAAATGCGCGAAACACTATGCAATGCCAATCAACCATCATCGGGTACCCAGTTTTTACTCTAAGCTTGTATGTTGTTCCACGACTTTCTGGACAAAGAACAATGTGGCGGGCGTCCCGAACAAACTGGCTAAATTGTTCGTACATTGTTCCTAGTTTTCTTTTTGAAATGTGCTGTTTATCAAAATAACACCATAATACCACAATGGGCACATCATAGGACCACCGCTGGAACAACTTAGGGGCGAAGTTAGAACAGTTTCAATATGGAACGCACTCAAAACTGTTGATGTGATGAGCTAATTGCCACTGGAGCTGCACCGACTAGAGTTATTCAGTGTCTGCGTATACGGACTTGAACAATTACTGAACAATGGTATTTTTATTGTTGTTGTTGTATTGTTGTATTAAATTGTTATTATTATTGTTATTATTATTTTACTGCAATATTGTTAACGGCAATAATCGTTCTATGACCCATGACCCATGGAATTTATGACCCATGACCCATGGAATTTATGACCCAAATTTGATTTTGCGCGTACAGTAATCCCAAAGTGTAAAGCACATACTGGCGGTTACGGTAAACGACAAATCGCACCGAAATGACACTCGATTTGTTCCGAGAGCGTAAAACTGTTGGAAGAGTTGAATCTGGGAGAATCAAACCAAAACTGACAAGGTTTACACCATGTTTAGGTCAATGTCGATGGTTTACCATTTAGATTACGCCAAATTCAAATTGCCTAATGCCCATGTAATGGTTTAGAGTCTTTTGTCTGTTTGCTCGCAAAAAAAGTATACTATGGGAAAAGCTGACAATCCATTTGGTTTTCGTGGCGCTTCCATTCTAATCAAAAGGTGTTTCTGATGGTTTTCGACCGTTTTCAGGGTCTTAAAGTGGGTAGTCGAAAAGGGTGGCACTGGATAGTCCAAAAGAAAGTGTCCACTTTTGATCGCTTATAACTTGCGCACCTGGCAACTGATAGTGTTGAAAATTTGCACGATTATTCTCTTGACACACTGTAAATCTGAAAGGTTTGAACAGTCAGAAAAGTTTGGACAGAGAAATGTTCGGACAAAACCCAGAAATCCTTATTCGGACATGAGAAAAGTTCAGACAAAAGCCCTCGCAGAGCTTACAAAGTACTGCGCTGCATGTAAAATTGCCTATTCGGGCATGAAAAAGTGCAATTTCAACATTTTTCCAAAAGTTTCAATGATTGTAGTGTTTTTGAGTAAGATTAAGCGTTTTCTGCACCTTTTGAAGCAAATAAATGCGAAATTTCTTGCAATAATAGACCCCTCTACCCGTTTTGGATAGTCATCCTGAAACTGATTCAGGTTCAGGACGACCCACTCCCCCTCGACCTTAAATTGACCCCCCCCCCTCCCAGACCAAATCTGGTAGGAACCTATGGCAGGCGTGCATCATATCGGAAAGGCTTCGAAATGCTTTGTACCTAGAAGTGTCCACTCCCTGCTCCTTCAATCTTCCACTCTAGAACACTCTAGAACAATCAGCTCCACTTTTCTAAAGCAGCTTGTTGCCGCTTACAACAGAATTAAATTGAGACAAAGTAGTCCTGTGGGGAACCTATTAGAGTACTGTAAATCGGGAAAAGTTGAGACATGAAAAAAGTTCAGGCAATTCGGACAGTGCCCATTTGTCTGAACTTGTCTGAGTAGGCAATTTTGCATGCAGCGCAGTACTTTGTAAGCTCTGCGAGCTCTTTTGTCCAAACTTTTCTTATGTCTGAATAAGTATTTATGGGCTTTGTCCGAACACTTCTCTGTCCGAACTTTTTCCGCTTTACAGTATGTCAAGAGAATAATCGTGCAAATTTTCAACACCATCAGTTACCAGATGCGCAAGTTATAAGCGATCAAAAGTGGACACTTTCTTTTGGACTACCCAGTGCCACCCTTTTCGACTACCCACTTTAAGCCCCCTGAAAACGGTCGAAAACCATCAGAAACACCTTTTGATTAGAATGGAAGCGCCACGAAAACCAGATCGATTGTCAGTTTTTCCGTAGTATACTTTTTGCGACCAAACAGACAAAAGACTCTAAACCATGACATAGGCAATTTGAATTTGGCGTAATCTAAATGGTAAACCATCGACATTGACCTAAACATGGTGTAAACCTTGTCAGTTTTGGTTTGATTCTCCCATATTCAACTCTTACAACAGTTTTACGCTCTCGGAACAAATCGAGTGTCATTTCGGTGCGATTTGTCGTTTACCGTAACCGCCAGTATGTACTTTACGGTTTGGGATTACTGTACGCGCAAAATCAAATTTGGGTCATAAATTCCATGGGTCATGGGTCATAAATTCCATGGGTCATGGGTCATAGAACGATTATTGCCTTGTTAACGCTGTTCCAAGGTTTTGGTTAGAACAAGAACAAAACAGTTTGTTCGTGGACCCCTTGGAACAAATCAAGAACAAAGCAATCATCGAAATCTTGGAACGATGGACACACTGTGCACAACTGCAGACTACAGTACAGGCAAATCATCCAGCAGCAGCCCAGACCCAATGTATGCCATATGGCATCAGCAGTGGAACTGGGGCGAAGAGGGGGGGGGGGGGGTGCAACAATTGTGCATTACCCTCCCCACACCCCCCCCCCCCTCCCCCAACCCAATTATCCAGTCTTACATTTTGTGCTATAGGAAATTCAGAGCAAAATTCAACGTTGTGTAACACAAGCTGTGTTAGTCGACACGACCACCTTTAACAGCGCGAACGAAACGCAGCTCGAAAAGTGCGCAACAGTGCGTTAGACGAACGCCCAGAGTCACCGGACCGTGAAATAACCACTTCTGTTTAACAAGAGCAAATATGCACCAGTCCATTGACACCCTCATTCAAAACTCCCTGATTTTCTTTGCAAATGCAATTCGTTGTTTGGCTTGAGTTTTCAAATTTGAAAGGTGACTAGTGTGTCTCGAACACCCTATATACAATATATACAATGTAATATGTTCTGTCTGACGTGTACCACAAGCTACATTTGTCAGTCGCAAGCAGACCAATTTCTTTGTCTCTTGAGCAAACTTTGTCCAATCGTCTTCAGGAGACGACGCCAGTATCCACGACCTCTCGGCCAGCGCCCTGTTCAAGGGGACCGCCCGACAGAGCGTTCTGCAGCAAGTGGCCTCAACCCTTGGCGAAGCTGAAAGGTCTGCCACATATACATACACTGACAGGTGTAGGTAACTTTTTTAGATTTTACAAAGATTAAATTTTGAAACTGAATGCGAGAGGAGCGGGAGCTATGAGGACAGTAACACTACATCTTCATTCAGAAGCGCTGGGACCAGACGTGTCATTCACATCAGCAGAATTGACACCTGGCAGCATATCGTCGCCGAAGGCTGCTGGAGCCTATTGGGTAGGAGCCCATCGTCTCGTGACTGAAAACAATGCAATATGTGCAACGGGGCAGGGGTGACCATAGAACTGATCTAGTTTTAGTTTCAGTTTCAGTATCAGCTCAGCTTCAGTTTTAATTTTTGTTTCAGTATCAGTTTCAGTTTCGGTTTAAATATGGCTCACCAGTTTGGTTCCAGTTTTAGCTTCAGTATTTATTGAAACTGAAACTGAATCTAGTCTCAATTTCTATGGTCACGTCACCCCTGCAGCGGGGAGGGGGACGTGAAGGGAGGGATGGGTGTAGGCAGTGGCGGATCCAGGATTTTGGAACAGGAGGGGGCGGAATTTTCAAGGCCACTAGGCCAAGACGCTATAAAAGTACATAACAAAATTTGCGCCGCAGGCAAACATTTTTGCTGATTTGAACCTTTTCTGTTACAAAATGCTTTAAACTAGCACCGCGGGCGAAAATTTTCTGCTCTGAACGAAGATCCGCTACTGGGTGTATGGTGCTGAAAATTGGCGTCAGATGTGTCGAAACATTTCAAGTTGCGCTTTGTAAAGTTTCCTACAGTTTGCCGGCGAGGTGGGAGGGGGGGGGGGGGGGGGGGGGGGGGGTGCTGGACTTTCGAAACGCCAGGAATGCTCCACAATGGACGGTTTTAGACGCCCAGTGGAACAACAGTACAGCGCCGCGTTTCAGACGAGACCGTGGCCGACTGGCCCACTCGGGCGCCGATCCTGCTGCTGGCGACGGCGACCATTCCGTACGGCGACTTCGACGATTCGCTGCGACGTCTGTTCGCGCCAACCGACTACATCGAAATCGACCGTCCGAACGAGGAGGAGCGTCGCGCCTTCTTCCGACTGGCTCTGCAGCAGTCTGACGCCTCTGCAACGACGGCCTCTGACGCTGCCAAGGGAGAAACTGCTCTGGTGAGACGCAGGGGTCAAGGGGCGACCATACAAACTGAAACTGGTTGCAGTTTCAGTTCCAGTTTCGATGGAATATACTGAAACTGAATTCAAGCTAGAATGACCAGCGTTATTTAAACTGTAACTGAAATTGAAACTCCACAACAGTTGCAGTATCAGTCCGATAGTGAAATTGGTGGCAGTATGCACTGCTGAAAGTGGTTATCGTCCAGTTTCACTATTTAATGTTATAACTTTGGCTCATTTTGGGTTAATTTGGCGTTGATGATGACGAAATAGGTCGAAATGCACCTAATGAACAACAACTCAGCAACGCGTGTAAGCAATGTTGCATTGTACGGTTTATGCATCCACGAGCATCGCACCACTGAAACTCTGTTTTACTAACTAAAACTGAAAAGAAATTTATATTAAAACTGAAATTGTGAAAGTACAACAAAAAGTGATCGCATCTGACTACGGGAAGCTCTCGATTAAGGCAGCTTTCCATTCAAAACCCACGGCTTGTTTCAACCTACCCGTTGGCGAGTGGGCACTACTGGGGGGGGGGGGGGGCAAGTACTATTGTGAAATCGTCGAACTCGACTGCGGGCACGGCAAGTGCAACTTGGCATTCTAGGCTAGCAAGGACACCTCGCGGGACAACCACGACAACCACGACGGCGCCGACAACGGCGGAGACCTCTGCAACAGCGGAGACCTCTGCAACAGCGGAGACCTCTGCAACAGCGGAGACCTCTGCAACAGCGGAGACCTCTGCAACGGCCGAGACCTCTGCAACGACATCGGCCTCTCCAGAATTTCCGATCAGCTGGCGAAAGTGACCACCGGCTGGTCGGCCGACAGGATCGTAGAGTTGGGGGCCGACGTGGAGGACCTCGTCGGCGACAACAAGGACTCGCCGAGTGCATTGGAGGGCGCCCTGAAGCACCTGGTTCAGGAGCTGTTCGACAGCAACGAGAACCGCAGTTGAAATGGCCGTGTGAAGCTCGACAGAAGCGGAGTTTGCTGGTCTCCATTGCATGCGCCCTTGAGCAAATTAACATCTGCAGCAGCAACGGCGGAATGCTTGCCGAGGCGGCATAATCTTGCTCGCGCTTCGCAGCGCCTATTTTGAACATTGCGCATGTACTGTAAATCGCACCGGAAATTTCCGCTCAGGCCGACGGAAATCATCATCTTGCTGGGCTTTTGGGCGGAAATATCCAATAGGCGATTCTAAGTGTTAATCGCCGCGCTGTCGCGCTGCGGAAGAAAGATCACGACACTTTGTGTCAGAATACAGTAACTCAACTTGTGAGCACTTGTTCATGCAATGGAAACCAGAAAGATTGAAAGCCGAATGATGGAATGAATCGAATGTCCCGAATACCCGAATAGTAGCCTGGGCGCGAATTAGTAGTTACAGTAGATTGTTGGGTATGCTCAGATTTACAGCGCAATGTGGGCTTTCAAAGTTTAGTCAAATGGGGACAATGCAACAGAATGTCGGCCAAAGTTAGCTGATCGTGAATGAGAGAGTGTATTGGATGGGGGAAGGGGGCTGCGGGGTGGGGCAGGGGCGGAGGCGTGGAAGCACCAATGGTAGCAAAAGAAAGTGGCACGTTCTCTTCTCTAAATTTCCAGGAACGCTGCTCTTTGGTGTCAGCAAGGTTATTGTGACTGCTGCACAAGTACTAAGTCACAGACTATAACAGCAAGCAGTAGCAGGTTCTGAGTTTCTAAGGGGCAGCATAGCAATGTTCCCAATTCCGATTAAGATAACATACTGCTATTCTTCGGGTATTCTCAGTATAGCCGTTGGAGTGTAGCTTTCACCGTTGAGATTACCATTGATGGATAAGAGTTTGAGGCGATACGACCTGTTGGATGCGCTTGCCACAAAACCAACACGGCAATGTTCCTGTTTCCAGGTTGAGGGCAACGCACTGGATCAAATATGCACCCTATATGTCAGCGGAGAGCAAAATCCATGGATTGTCATGTGGATCTGTAGGTTTTCTGAAGTTTTTGCGCGCTCGCTTAGATCTCAACTAATTTGAGGACAGCAGGGATGCCCGTGTAATTGCTAGATTGTCTGTGTCGCAAAGACGATGTGTTTGCAGTAGATTCATTTACCACAACCTACGACACACTGGAACGAACACATCATTTCTAAATACTGGTCCAAATCGCTCACAAGTGGGAAGCCAACATTAATAACCAAGTTGTAGTTCACTTCTGTATAGGCCATATCCCTTTGGTGTGTCAGTGTTGCACAAAACTTGCGATGCTGTAAACGTAATACCATTAGAACAAGTTGAATGGAATTTCTAGCACACAGCTCGCGCATCCCTGTTTGGGGGGCCGTACGGTGCGACCAGCCATTAAAATACAGACTTTTCATGTTTTGGCCTATTTGTTTAGCTAGTTTTCTTTGTCATCTTTGTTTGTTTTGTTGGCGACTTGGTTCATGGCTGGTCGCGGCCGCCCCTTTGGAACGAACTCACTGCGGCTCAGCGTGCCCCCGGTTGATAACGCTAGGCGCAGTGGGGGTCAGAAATTGACTAGTTCCATTAGTCCGCTTCGCCCATTATGTAACTTTTTAGGACAAATTTTTTTGCTATTTTCTGGGCGGCGGAGGGGTCCGGGGGCCGGCTCCCCTATCGGTTGTTACACCAGCTCATTCCAGAGGCTCACAGTTGTTCTCCTCCCACATGGACGCGTATGCAGGGACTCCTGCACGAAAGTGGTCAATGCCACTCCAACAATCATACGGACAGACGAGAGCAGGACAGATGAAGAGGTGATGCCTCGTATTTCTATTCATGGTTGGAGGGCTCACCTACAAAGGACAACAGAGGAAGTACTCAGGTGAGCGTATATACCTATGAGCGACAGCTCAATCTTCGTTGTGTCAGCCAGTTCCAATAGTTTTGGCACTCAGTTACAAACGGTGGACGCTTATTGGAACGGGCCACGGGGACGCGCTTATTTTCTTCACTTTCCTTCAGGAGGGGCGCTTATTGGAGGGAAGGGACGCTTATTCGAAGATGGGCGCTTGTTGGAGGATTTACCGTATTTACACCAAATCCCTTGCTAAAGGCGCAAGATTGCCTCCAAGCAGTAGTGCGTGCACCACCAATTGGACGTGCGTAATCGGCGGTGGACGTTATTATATTTCATGTAAAAGTGCCTAAAGGCAGAAAGATGAATATGTTCCTGGTGTGAAGCATGTAAAAGCAAGAGTATTAAACGAGATTCCACTAGTGTAACAAATGCGGCGCTTCGCGCCGCCCACCATATGAAGAGAAATATTAGTAGGTACCGGCATTAATTCAGGGAAAGCATTTTCGACTAAACTTATCCACACAAAACTGCGCAAAGGTCACAACGACACGCTAAGATGTGCCGAATATGTTGCCGCGTGTCGTTGTGACCTTTGCGCAGTTTTGTGTGGATAAGTTTAGTCGAAAATGCTTTCCCTGAATTAATGCCGGTACCTACTAATATTTCTCTTACAAATTGGTGGGCGGCGCGAAGCGCCGCATTTGTTACACTAGTGGAATATCGTTTAATACTCTTGCTTTTACATGCTTCACACCAGGAACATATTCATCTTTCTGCCTTTAGGCACTTTTACATGAAATACTCTTACTTTTTTATTGGCTGAGCCAATCAACCAATCAACTTAAACGAGTAGTCCACTTTGAGGCATGAATGTTTAGGCTCTCGAACGAACGGAATCCCTTTTAGTAACGTAGGGGGTGGGTGTTGGTTGGGGGGGGGGGGGGGGGGGGGGGGGGTGGGGGGGGGGTTGGGGTGTTTTTTTTTGGGGTTTGGTTGGGTTTGTTTGTGGGTTGTTGGTGTTTGTGTGGTTGCTTTGGTTTTGGGGGTTGGTGGGTTGGGTTTTTTTTGTTGGTTTTTTGTGGTTGGATGGTGGTGTGGGTGTTTTGTGGCTGTGGTGGTGCGTGGTGGGGTGCTTTGCGCTTTGGTTCTCTGTGAGGGTTTGTGTTATGTGTTGTGGCTTGGTTTGCGTGGCGGCGTGGGTGGTGCGTGGTGGGGTGCGATGTTGTGTTTTCTCGTGAGAGCTTCGAAGGAATAGGAATTTGCGAGTAGGATTGGGCGGCCGTTTGCATATATGGTTCTGATGTGTTTTGAATTCGTTCTTTGTAGATATGACTCTCTTTCGCAGAGATTTTTTGCAGGGCTGCGTGGTAGATCGAGAGTCGGCGTGGTCCGTTGGATTCTGCGTCGGCGGTTCTGCTGTGAATTTATTATCCTGATTTTTAATACTGAAAGATCTCTCTCCGCCGCGTTGCTGTAGAGAGCGTTGATCGTTCGTATATAGGGTTGGTTGCCTTTTAGAGGTCTGGTTGTCTGAAGATCCGTAGCTGGATATGATTGTGCTGAGCTATAGAGAATGAAAAGAGTAGGAAAGGGGAGAGTGCAGGGGTTCCCGACACGAGCGGGATCACTTTGAGGCGCGCACAAAACGAGTATGTGGGGCACGTATGGGCTCTGAAGGGGTGGGGGGGGCTTAGATGCTGATTGTGCGCGCGTGGGTGGGGAAAATAGAAGGGAACAAGACGCGATGGAGTTAGAGGTGATCTGGAGGAGAAGAAGGAGAAGAAGGAGAGGAGAAGATCGCGTGGGAAAGAAGCGCGTGATGTTTTTGCGCTGTATTTGCTATTCATTTTGAATTTGGATTTATCGTTTATATTCTTTAGTGTATTTTTCTGTTAGTTAGCGATAATATCGTGCGATGGGAAAGGCGCGCGCGGCTGCTGGATTTGGTCTGGCGTCGCGCGGTATTTGTAAAAGTGCTGGAGAGATGTTGTTCTGGTGTGAGTGTAGGAGTTGATATTCTAGTGTATGCGGCGCTTCGCGCGCCTTTGTAGAGATTTAGTAGGTCGGCATCTTAATAGATTCGATAATTATAAAACTGCGCAGGTCCCTGTGTGTTCGGTGTGCTCGTTTTGTGTGGATTTTAGTCGATCTTTCTTGATTATGCGGGCTGCTTTTCTTGATCGGTGGGCGGCGCGAAGCGCGCATTTGTTAATAGTGTATCGTTTTGATATCTTGCTTTTACTGCTTAGGATATTCATCTTTCTCCTTTAGCTTTTGCTGATTCTTTTTTTTATTGGCTGACGTCATTATTACGAGTAGTCACTTGAGAATGATGTTTAGCTCTCGGGGGTCCCTTTAGTAGTTAGGGGGTGGACAATTTTGGGGCACGTATGCAGCGGCTCCTGAACTCTGCCAAGAAGCTTCAGGAGGGACAGGGGTAAGGGGTAGGGAGGGACAGGGGGCAAGGGTATTGCAGGACACAATTAGAGCGAGGGTTATGGTTGAGGGTCAAGAATATTACCCCTTGCTTTGTATGCAGGTAAAAAATCTGACCCCTTGCACAGTTGAAGGCCAAAAAATCACCTCTTGGTTTGTATGAGGTATAAAAACTCTGGCCCATTGGTTTGTGTGAAGCGCGCTATTGGATTCTCTTCTACAGGGAGGTTGTGCGTTGACAGATGGAGTCTGAGGACCCTCATGAATCAATTCTTCTCGTTAAGACGGTTTATTTGAGCCCCAACACGACTGGGTTCGGATAAGGCAACACTGAGTAGTGGCCAGACCACGTTTACGTGGCTCCACGTGGACATGGTGCGTGGTACGGGGTCGCCGATGGCGCTATTGGATTCCTCTCGTCGAGACGGTTTCAACGAACCCCAGCAACGCCATGATCCGACCAACCAATCAAAAGTTGTGCCTGACCACGTTTGCGTGGCCGCCGCGTGGACGTGGTGCGTGGTACGGGGTCGCGGATAGCACCATTGTAATTTTCTCGTCGAGACGCTTCAAACGAACCCCTACAACGCTATGTTTGGATGAGCCAATAAAAAGTTGATCTTTTGAAGCGCCTAACCTTTTTTTGTACAGCTGTTTTAAAAAAGTTGAGATTTCATGCAAAAGTGCTAAAAGAAAGATGAATATGTTCTGGTGTGAAAGATGTAAAAGCAAAAGTAGTACAGTATAAACGCCAGGTGGTACAGTACAGGACAAAGCCAGTATTTATATCAAAAGCGCTAGATCCACTGGTTAATTAATACAAGGGGCGCTTCGCGAGTTCGGCCACCAATTGGTACCATTGAAATTTATCTCTGCTGATTGACACACGTGAGCCAACAATGCTAGCCTTTCTGGGCAACTCCCAACAATACGGGCATCAATTCAAATGAAAGGTCGCATTCTATACGTGAAATTATCTCCACAAACAGAGCGGCGGCGGAAAGGTGCCCTCCAAAGAAGCGGCAACCAAGAGTCGGCACCCCTCATGCGTTGCTACAATGTGTTACTGAGCTTTTGGAATTGTGTGTGGATATTTTGTCGAAATGCTTTCCTTGAATTGATGCGGTACTATGTTAATAATCAATACAGCAATGCAAGGGGTAGAGGTTTCGGTCTCAATTAAATGCCAGCATTTGGTATAGGTCACAAAACCCCACAGTAACAAATGCCAATATAGATGGTGGCAGATGCATAGCGCTGCATTGAAGGACAGCATTGATTGGGGGCACCTAATAAACACCAGCATTGATACCAGTCGAAAGGCAAGCATTGTTTGCATTGATTGGCACAGCCGGTCAATGTTGGCATTGTTGGACACGCATTCTATACATCATGGCTGGCGCGGCAGCGCCAGACCATAATATGTTCCATCCAGGCCACGCGCGCCTTTTCCCATCGTCACGACATTATTTCCCTCGCAGACGACATTTTTGCTCCCAGGGCAAGAGTGCTGTACTGATCGGAGGGGGTCGGCGTGGTCACCGTTGGATTCTACGCATCAAGGCGGTTCTGCTTTGATGACCGTTAAATTATAACTGGCTAATGATTCAACACTTAACACCAGGAACAACTTTCATCTTTACAGATAAATTCAAATTTGGTAAAATCGGTTAAGTGTAGCGAAAGCTATAGGCGCAAAAAGGAAGGGGCGAGGGCCGGGGCCCACGATGCCCGTAGACGAGCAGTACATGCTTCCTCCAGCCGCGCGCGCCTTTCCCATCGTCACGATATTATTTCTGGGCTGAACTGAACGGAATTGGTTGAAATTTGGTACTAAGGAGTTTATATAAAAGATTAAATTCAAATTTGGTCAAAATCGGTTAAGTGTAGGAAAAAGTTAAGGGCGCGCAAAAAGATAGGCGCGTTTCTTGTCAGGGCGGGGGGAAGTTTCGGGGGTTTCTTCTTCTTCTTCTCCTTCTCCTCCAGATCCGCTATAGTGTATATGCATATCGCGGAGTGGCGCCCTATAGTGGTGTCTCCTCAAGCGGGTGTGCGCGTAATGTGGAGTATAGGAGCGCCCCTCCCCCCCCGTGAGGAGGAGCGGCATACGTGCCCGCAAAAGGGAGCTTGTCCTACTCGATTCTTGTGCGTGCCTCTCTAAGGTGTTCCCCCGCTTCAGGTAGGAGGGATTGAATATATGTCCCCAAAGTAGCTCTCTTCTTGTTGTGTGAGTGTCTCTAATAAGCTCAAGCACAATCAATAAGTCCAAGCTACCAGTGATCTGTCAGTGACATACCAGTGACCTCTAAAAGTGGCATACCAGTGACCCTCGTCTACGGATTACGATGTCAACGTGCTCGTCTACAGGCATACGCGGCAGAGATGAAACCTTTAGTTATTTAGTTAATTAGTCAGTTAAACTTAATTAAATTTGGCATCAGCAGAACCGCCTTGACGCGTAGAATCCAACGGTGACCACGCCGACTTCGTTCGATCTACCACGCATGCCCTGGGGGCAAAAAAGTCGTCTGCGAAAGAGAGTTTCAGTATACTGACAAATTGTTAACAAATTCAAAACACATCAGAACCATATCAAATAGGGGTTCGTTTGAAGCGTCTCGACGAGAAAATTTCAATGGCACCAATGCCGTCGCCCCCAAATTAACCATTAGCGCTATTTTTGCAAAAAGGTGCCTCCAAAATCAACTTTTTATTGGCTCATCCAAACATAGCGTTGTAGGGGTTCGTTTGAAGCGTCTCGACGAGAAAATTACAATGGTGCTATCCGCGACCCCGTACCACGCACCACGTCCACGCGGCGGCCACGCAAACGTGGTCAGGCCACAACTTTTGATTGGTTGGTCGGAACATGGCGTTGTTGGGGTTCGTTGAAACCGTCTCGACGAGAGGAATCCAATAGCGCCATCGGCGACCCCGTACCACGCACCATGTCCACGTGGAGCCACGCAAACGTGGTCTGGCCACTACTCAGTGTTGCCTTATCCGAACCTAGTCGTGTTGGGGCTCAAATAAACCGTCTTAACGAGAAGAATTGATTCATGAGGGTCCTCAGACTCCATCTGTCAACGCACAATCTCCCTGTAGAAGAGAATCCAATAGCGAACTTCACACAAACCAATGGGCCAGAGTTTTTATACCTCATACAAACCAAGTTGTAAGATTTTTGGCCTTCAACTGTGCAAGGGGTCAGATTTTTTACCTGCATACAAAGCAAGGGGTAAGATTCTTGACCCTCAACCATAACCCTCGCTCTAATTGTGTCCTGCAATCCCCTTGCCCCTGTCCCTCCCTACCCCTTACCCCTTTCCCTCCTGAAGCTTATCGGCAGAGTTCAGGAGCTGCTGCATACGTGCCCCAAAATTATCCTACTCGCCTCGTACGTTACTAAAAGGGATTCCGTTCGTTCGAGAGCCTAAACATTCATGTCTCAAGGTGGACTACTCGTTTAAGTTGATTGGTTGACTTGCTCAGCCAATAAAAAAGTAAGAGTATTTCATATAAAAGTGCCTAAAGGCAGAAAGATGAATATGTTCCTGGTGTGAAGCATGTAAAAGCAAGAGTACTAAACGATATTCCACTAGTGTAACAAATGCGGCGCTTCGCGCCGCCCACCAATTTGTAAGAGAAATATTAGTAGGTACCGGCATTAATTCAGGGAAAGCATTTTCGACTAAACTTATCCACACAAAACTAGCAATACGTCGGTTTTATGTCCATCTACTTCGTTCAGTTACGTATTGCTCGAG
>JASAMZ010012929.1:0-33288 GCA_030248115.1 Linhomoeus sp. GSCO2_2 | reverse complement strand
GCTAGCGCACCTGAGAAGGTCTGTTCGAATAGTGCACTTCGCCTGAATATAAGATCTGTGGGCTTCGTTGGCTTAAGATTTCGTTGTCCGAGCCTTATGCACTAGCGAAATCTTCTCTGTTTCCTGTTCTTCGGTCAGTCAGCGCCGGACTACCACAGAACTGCTACTGGAAAGTTGATAGATAGAACGACTAAAACAGTCGGGAGAAAAGTAAGGCGCAATATAAACGCTTACAGGCGCCATTTTGCACTTGGGGGGGGGGGGGGGGGAGGACCTTTGCGTCCCCCTTCTTTGCCTATTAGTAGTTGACTAGAGCCTTAACCCATAGGCGATACTGATAATCTATAGCTGAACACCTATGGAAACAGAGCCATTTGTATCAACCCATGGAAATCAGTCACTGCTCACAACATGTATTGGCCTATGGTTCACGGCCAATGTTCACAACAGCCCATAGGAGATGCTGATAGATCTAAAGTCATTTGACACTACACCTCTATCAGTGTCTGCTTTTAGGGTTGCACCAGCTCCCATGCCTCAGAATACACTGAAACTAACACATGGAAGCCTGCATTTAGCCCATAGGAGATTTCAGATAGATCTAATGCCTTCTGACACTGTGCCCCTGTCAGTGCCTGAATTCACCATTGCGCCCACTCCCGTGCCTTTGATTACACTGAACTTTGCATATAGGTGTATGTGTTTAGCCCATAAGAGGTTTCAGATAGATCGCAAGTCTCTCGACACTGCGCTCTTGCCAGTGCCTGCATTTATCATCGAACCTGTTCCCGTGCCTCTGAATACACTGAAGCTAACACATGGATGCTTGTGTTTAGCCCTTAGAAATTTCAGATATAGCTAATGTCTTCTGACACTGTGCCCCTGCCAGTGCCTGCATTTACCTTTGCACCTGTTCCCGTGCCTCCAGATACCTGTAGGAGTCTCACAGCGACAGCTCTGGAGTGAATGGTGACACGATAGTGTGAAATTTCCACGAAAATGACCAGTAGGCACTCTTTAGTGCTCATAATGTACTGTGCAGTCGATATTTTCATGAATTTTGTGGAATTTAGTAATTTGCAAAAGTTTTAAAATAGGAGGGGATTCCTTCCAGCCCACGACGGTCAGTTTAAGCTATAGATCTCCAGGATCCGTCAACTGTGTCAAGAGAAAATGGCCGGGCAAACAAACAAACAAACAAACACCCACACTTTTGCCGCTCAGTATATAGGATTAACGCGCCAGAGTGCAGAGTGCAGATCGCAAAATGAGGTGCATCGATCTATACGACTGAACAAGTTGTTTTAAAAAAGTTTAGTTGTTTTATTAATACAGAGTGGTTTGTGAGTGTTCTAAAGTGGAAGAGTAAAAGAGTGGATACTGTTGTAAAGTATTTCGAAGCCTTTCCGATATGACGCGCGCCAGCCCGTAGTCCACTATTCATGCGCTAGTTCTGACACGCTCCTTTCTGAGGGGTTCTTGCAGGGCAACATTGGGATCGCCTGGGATTAATTTTTTGAGCAAGACATACGCATTTCTGAGCCGTTGTTGCAAGCCAACATTGGGATCGCCCGAGATTAATTCTTTGAGCAAGACACACGCACCTCTGAGCGGTTGTTGCAAGGCAACATTGGGATCGCCCAGGATTAATTTTTTAGCAGACAAATTGTTCGTAAGACAAGGGTTAAGAAACAAAAGTATTTCTTTGGGAATAAGTGTTCAACAACTGCCTCAACGTAAGGTTCAGTCGAACAAATGCAGCTCTACAACGCAAGGCGAGTGAGTTAGAGTCCTTATAGTGCTCAAAACGTAGCGAATGTCGATTTCCATTGTGCGTATTCTAGTAATTAGGAAAGTTTATGCAGTCGCATGAAAGAGCACGTTGAGACCTTTCAAATGACGTGTCGATTGTCGTTCTACGACGTAAGACGGACGAATTAGAGCCGCTTTGCGTTTTGGATCTTCGGGTTACTTTAACTCGCGAAATTCAAATTTTTTAGTTGCAACTACTCTTAGCGCATTATTAGCGAGTCGAGGCCTATCGAATGAACCCAAAATCGTCTCTCTACGACTTTCCTACACAGATTTCAATTTTCTCAGTACGTTATTTACCAATTGAACAAAAACTTATCGTGTCATAAAAGAGCACGTCGCGAGCCTTTAAACGAACTACGCACGCCTCTCTACGACGTAAGACGAGCGAGTTAGGGCCGCGTTGCTGTTTTAAACCTTTGAGCTACTGTAGCGCACGAAATTCAAACTTTTGAATCTCGACTTCTCTTAACGGGATGATCAGTGTGCCGAAACCTATTCAACGAGCTCAAGATCGTCTCTCTACAACGGAAGACGAGCGAGTTAGAGAAGCTTTGCGCCTTGAACCTTTGGGTTACTGTAGCTCGCGATATTCAAACTTTTGAGTTACGACCAGTAGAAAGAACAAATGATCAGTGAGTCGAGAGCTATCCAACAAACTCGAGATTGTCTCTCTACGACGCACGCTGAGCGAGTTAGAGCGATTTCTGTGTTAAATACGCGAGAATGTCGCTTTTCGTGGTGCGTGCTTGCTTGCGTAATTAGAAAAATGTGTAATGCTTAATGAAAGAGCACGTCGAGACCTTTTAGTTGACCTATTGCACGCCGCTCTACGACATAAGACGAGCGAGTTAGAGACGCTTTGCTGTTTGAACATTTGAGTCACTGTAGCTCATAAAATTCAAACTTTTGAATCTCGACTTCTCTTAACGGAATGATCAGTGTTCCGAAACCTATTCAAGAGCTCAAGATCGTCTCTCTACAACGGAAGACGAGCGAGTTAGAGGAGTTTTGCGTTTTGAACCTTTGGGTTACTGTAGCTCGCGATATTCAAACTTTTGAGTTACGACCAATAGAAGAACAAATGATCACTGAGTCAAGAGCTATTCAACAAACTCAAGATTGTCTCTCTACGACGCACGCTGAGGGAGTTAGAGCGATTTCTGCGTTGAATATGCGAGAATGTCGCTTTTCTTGGTGCGTGTTTGCGTAATTTGGAAAATTTTTAAGACAAATAAAAGAGCACGTCGAGACCTTTTAGTTGAGTAGACGAGCGAGTTAGAGACGCTTTGCTGTTTAAACATTTGAGTTACTGTAGCTCACAAAATTCAAACTTTTGAATCTCGACTTCTTTTAGCGGAATGATCAGTGTGCCGAAACCTATTCAACGAGCTCAAGATCGTCTCTCTACGACGGAAGACGAGCGAGTTAGAGAAGTTTTGCGTTTTGAACCTGTGGATTACTGTAGCTCGCGATATTCAAACTTTTGAGTTTCGAACAATCAAACAACAAATGGTCAGTGAGTCGAGAGCTATCCAACAAACTCATGATCGTCTCTCTACGACGCATGCTGAGCGAGTTAGAGCGATTTCTGTGTTAAAAACGCGAAAATGCCGCTTTTCGTAGTGCGTGTTTGCGTAATTAAGAAACTTTTCAATGCCAAATGAAAGAGCACGTCGAGATCTTTTAGTTGGCCTACTACAACGTAAGACGAGCGAGTTAGAGCTGCTTTCCATTTTGACCTTCGGGTTACTGTAGCGCGCGCAATTCAAACTTTTGAATTTCGAAACCTCTTAGCAACATTACCAGTGAGTCGAGACCTTTCCGTAGAGCCCAAGATCGCCTTTCTAGGACTTTCCAAATTCCAACGCTGGGATCTAAGAGCGCAACGCACGGACGCACGAACGGACGCACGCGTGCACGCAAAGCTCTCGTAGGGGTTTGGTTCGTGAGGCCGGGCGGAAAAATCTGCTTTCAAGGCGGCTCGAACTTTGCTTGCTTCAAAGAGCGAAAGCGCTGCAGCCTATTTTGAGAGCTGCTACGAGTAACTTTGCAATTCAATCACGAGTTCGCGATGAATGGTGTCCGCCGAATATAGGCATCAAACGCAAGAGGTTTCACTTTCAACTTGACATTGCGACTTCGCAAAACGGAAAATGAGCAGAATTCTCAGCGTCGTCGCGTTGCTGCTTCTCGCGGGAGGAGCCGCGGGCAAGAGACTGAAGTTCAAATTCTGGTGGAAAGTCACCAGTTTCAATGTCTTACCGTGAGTGGAATGCCTAAAGCAGGAACTATTTTCTTCGTTGTCTCTGTCTGTCTGAAAGACACACAATTTGTACGCATGTCACCGAGTGTCCATCGTACGACAGACGCATACATGTGCGCATGACTTACACTGGATTGCGACGTACATGTAGATTGATTGCGCTTCTTTGTTGCATCCTATATACTAAGCGGCAAGAGTCTGTTTGTTTGTTTGTGGGTCTGTGGACGCCATAACTCTAGACACAGTTGACGGATCGCGATGATCTATGGCTTAAACTGACCGTCATAGCATGTAGTTGTGCATGAAGGTTTGTTGACGTATGTCGATGTCTAAATTCCAAAATATTTCGAAAATATCGACTGCGCCTGTACATTCTGAGCACAGAAGGCACCATACGCTGTGACTGACATTTGATTTTGCGCCAAAAGCGCTTTACAGTGTCACCGATCACCAAAGAGTTGTTGTTGTGAGACTCCTAAGTGTATTCGCAGGCACTGCATGCACTGGCAGGGACACAGCATCAAACTATTCTGGATCTATGTCAAATGTCTTTAGATCTATCTGAAATCTCATATGGGCTAAATTCAAATGTCTATGGGCTAAAGCCAAGTGTCTATTGTGTATTTGCAGGCACGGGAGCTGGTGCGAGCCTAAATGTAGGCGCTGGCAGGGGCACAGTGTCAGATGGCTTGAGATCTATCTGAAATGTCCTATGGGCTAAACCCAATTGTCTACATGCTAAACCCAAGTGTTTATTGTGTATTTACAGGCACGGGAGCTGGTGCGATCCTAAATGTAGGCACTGGCTGTGGCACAGGGTCGAATGACTTGAGATCTATCTGAAATGTCCTATGGGCTAAACACAATTGTCTATGGGCTGAACCCAACACCATTGACCATAGAGATTCTCCTACGGGCTAAAGGCTCTAGTCCTATATACTATGGCGCCTAAGTCTGTCCGTGTGTTTGTTTGTTTGTTTGTCTGTGGACTCCATAACTCTAGACACAGTTGACGGATCGCGATGATCTATGGCTTAAACTGACCGTCCTGGCCTGTAGTTGTGCATGAAGGTTTGTTGACTTAGGTCGATCTCTAAATTCCAAAATATTTTGCAAATATCGACTGCGCCAGTACATTCTGAGCACAGAGGGCACCACACGCAGTGATTGACGTTTGATTTCGCGCCAAAAGCACTTTACAGTGTCACCATTCATGACAGAGTTGTCGTTGTGAGACTCGAAAGTGTATTCGCAGGCACTGTGTGCACTGGCAGGGGCGCAGCATCAAACTGCTTTGGATTAATGTCAAATGTCTTTAGATCTATCTGAAATCTCCTACGGGCTAAATCCAAATGTCTATGGGCTAAAGCCAAGTGTCTATTGTGCTTTGCAGGCATGGGAGCTGGTGCGAGCCTAAATGTAGGCACTGGCAGGGGCACAGTGTCAAATGGCTTGAGATCTATCTGAAATGTTCTATGGGCTAAACCCAATAGTCTACGGGCTAAACCCAAGTGTCTATTGTGTATTTACAGGCACGGCAGCTGGTGCGAGCCTAAATGTAGGCACTGGCAGGGGCACAGTGTCAAATGACTTGAGATCTATCTGAAATGTTCTATAGGCTAAACCCAATAGTCTACAGGCTAAACCCAAGTGTCTACGGGCTCAACTAAGTTGTCTGTGGGCTGAACCCAACACGATTGACAATAGAGATTCTCCTATGGGCTAAAGGCTCTAGTCCTATATACTAAGCGGCATAGAGTCTGTCTGTTTGTTTGTCTGTTACCACAATAACTCTCGACAGCGTTGACGGATCGTGATGATCTATGGCTTAAACTGACCGCCGTAACATGTAGTTTTGCACCTCCTATTGTGGACTTTGTCCGATGACTAAATTCCACAATATTTCGCAAATATCAGCTGAGCCAGTACATTCTGAGCACAGAAGGCACCACACGCTGTGACAGACGTTTGATTTCGCGCGAGAAGCGCTTTACAGTGTCACCATTCATGACAGAGTTGTCGTTGTGGGACTCCAAAGTGTATTCGCAGGCACTGCATGCACTGGCAGGGGCACAGCATCAGACTGCTTTGGATCTATGCCAAATGTCTTTAGATCAATCTGAAACCTCCTACAGGCTAAACCCAAATGTCTACGGGCTAAACCCAAGGGTCTACTGTGCATTTGCAGGCACGTGAGCTGGTGCGATCCTAAACGTAGGCACTGGCAGGAGCACAGAGTCGAATGACTTGAAACCTAACTGAAATGTCCTACGGGCTAAACCCAAGTGACGACGGGCTAAACCCAAATGTCTATTGGGTATTTACAAGCATAGGGGCTGGTGCAACCTAAATGCAGGCACTGGCAGGGGCACAGTGTCAAATGACTTTGGATGTAACTGTACTGTCCTGCGGTGCGCTGAATTCGATGACTGCATTATCTCCTTCATGCTCTGCAGATTACGCATGCAATATTGACCATAGAGATTCTCCTACGGGCTAAACACCACTAGTAGGTACTATCTGTCAATAGCCGTCCTACAGGCCGGTCAGTTCGGACGGCACGCCCCTCACCGGCGAGGCCCAATATCCTTGCGCCCGAAACAGCACCTGCAGCGTCTTCTTTGTAATGTGGCCTGGAGGTACTGTTCTGTATACTCAATGTGGACAAATATTTGCCGCCTTTAACAAACTTAAGAGTAACAAGCTGTGGGTGTAAAAAGTTCAACCTATGCATTGTGTCTGCCAAATCTTGGTGAACAGTGTAGTGAACCATAAACATCTCATTAGCCGTATCTAGAGATGGTTATCTTGAGAACGTGTACTATAAACCAAGTGCAGCTACAATTGTCTTAGACAATTTAACTTGGTTGTGTTTAATTTAATTTAATTACACTTGGTTAAATTGTCCGACAAGACAAGACAATTTAGATTGTCCCTGGTTTTCGCAAAGACAAGACAATCAGAATGAGCAGTTGGGACAAATAGTCAAATTGTCCTTAAATTTGTCCTTAGATGGCCCTTTGTAGTATGGACCACAAGGCACAAACATCCAGTGTGCCGCAATTTTGTGTTGGGACTCTGAGTGAATAAGTATTCTATGGATTTGTCTAAATGTCTAGTGCAAGCCTGTGTTGTTTGGGAAATATTAGCTCCGAGTAGGTGAACATAACATAAACTCAGTACAAACACAACCCTCTCTGGGACAATTGAGGGACAATGTAAAGACAATTTATGGACAAGACAAGACAATTTAATGTTGGGGCCAAAAACAAAGACAAAACACGACAATTGGCAAAATTCTGGGACAATGGCATTCGCTATATGATATCGGCATGGTACGACGCCGCTCATCTGAAGTAACGTTATCTGTGAACTGTAAATACGCCACATCCAACAATCCAACGTCAACCATTGCAGTCAGTTGTTCCTTATCAGAAATTCCTGTTGACGTACGAGCTTTCCATTCCGTTTTCATTCAATAAACAGAAGTTTTGACAATTAATGGAATTTTGGCATTTCTATCAAGTTTGAATATTTCTGTCCTTCCAGATTTACAAAAAATTTCTCTTCTGCTACGAAATATCCGCGGTCTACGCTCTTTCCATTTCTGAAGAAATTTCGCGCTAGTAATGCGCGCAGGGTTTTTTCGCCCGGCCTCAGCCGGGCGAACTCCTACGAGAGCTTTTCGTGCGTGCGTTCGTGCGTGCGTGCGTGCGTCACGCTCTTATATCTCAGCGTTGGAAAGTCGTAGGAAGGCGATCTTGGGCTTTATGGATAGCTCTCGACTTACTGGTAATGTTGCTAAGAGACTTCGAAATTCAAAAGTTTGAATTGCGCGCGCTACAGTAACCCGAAGGTTCAACTGAAAACGGCTATTACTCGCTCGTCTTACGTCGTGGAGCGGCGTGCATAGGTCAACTGAAAGGTCTCGACGTGCGCTTTTGCTTGGCATAAAAAAGTTTCTTAATTACGCAAACACGCAACACGAAAAGCGACATTCTCGCGTTTTTAACGCAGAAATCGCTCTAACTCCCTCAGCGTGCGTCGTAGGGAGACGATCATGGGTTGGTTGGATGGCTCTCGACTCACTGATCATTTGTTCTTCTATTGGTCGAAACTCAAAAGTTGAATTTCGGGAGCTACAGTAACCCAAAAGTTTAAAACGCGAAACTTATCTAACTCGCTCGTCTTCCGTCATAGAGAGACGATCTTGAGTTCATTGAATAGGTTTCGGCACACTGATAATTCCGTTAAGAGAACTCGAAATTCAAAACTTTGAATTGCGCGCGCTACAGTAACCCGAGGGTCCAAAACGCAAAACGGCTCTAACACGCTCGTCTTACGTCGTAGAGTGGCGTGCGATAGGTCAACTAAAAGGTCTCGATGTGCTTTTTCACTTGGCGTAAAAATTTGTTAATTACGCAAACAAGCAACACGAAAAGCGACATTCTCGCGTTTTTAGCATAGAAATCGGTCTAACTCGCTCAGCGTGCGTCGTAGACTTGAGTTGCTGGATAGCTCTTGACTCACTGATCATTTGTTCTTCTATTGGTCGAACTCAAAAGTTTGAATATCGCGAGCTACAGTAACCCATAAGTTCCAAACGCAAAACTTCTCTAACTCGCTCGTCTTCCGTCGTAGAGAGACGATCTTGAGTTTGTTGAATAGGTTTCGGCACACTGATCATTCCGTTAAGAGAAGCCGAGATTCGAAAGTTTGAATTTCGCGAGCTACAGTTACTCAAAGGTTCAAACAGCAAATCGGCCCTAACTCGCTCGTCTTACGTTGTAGAGCGGCATACGTTCGACCGTTTGAAAGCTTACGTTGAGGCAGTTGTTGAACGGTCATTCCCAAAGAAATACTTTTGTTTTTTAAACCCTTGTCTTACGAACAACTTTATTTGCTAAAGAAATTAATCCCGGGCGATCCCAATGTTGCCCTGCAACAACCGCTCAGAAATGCGTGTGTCTTGCTCAAAAAAATAATCCCGGGCGATTCCAATGTTGCACTGCAAGAACCCCTCAGAAAGGAGCGTGTCAGAAGTAGCGCATGAATAGTGGACTCCGGGCGGGCGCGCGTCATATCGGAAAAGCTTCGAAATACTTTGCAAAAGTATCCACTCTTTTACTCTTCCACTTTAAAACACTCACAAACCACTCTGTATTAATAAAACAACTCAACTGTTTTAAAACAGCTTGTTATCGCCCGGCTTCAGTCAGGCGAACCCTATTAAGAGCTCGGCGTGCGTATGTACGTGCGTGCGTACGTGCATCACGCTCGCTTTGGGCTTAATAACTCGCTCGTCTGGCGTCGTAGGACAGCGTTTCATACAATACCACAATGCATTGTTGTATAGTTGTATAGTATGTTATAGTATAGCATACTATACTATACAACAATTCCTTAGGCATTTGTTGTACAATACTATACTATACAACAATTGATGCCAGATTTGGCATACTATAACATACTATACAACAATTCGATCCTATGCAACAATGGATTGTTGTATAAAATTGCGGAGTTGAATGCGTCAAAATGACGCATGTACTGCTTCCAAAACTCAAGTTTTGGCCCGATTGGAGGTTGATTTTGCACTGTATTGTACAGCTATGCTTAATTTTTGCGTCTGAAATCTTGCACTCAGGTGACATTAATCGGTCATTTCCAATTTGCCATACAACAATTCATATTGTTGTACAATACAACAATTGAAATTCCAGAGGCCATACGAGCGGGGTCCGATTTTTTTCTACCACCCTGTAGTACTAAGGGGACCCACAAAAACTGTACGGCCGGATTTTCAAATTTTTCCTCTAAACAATTTTTTGACGAAATTTTCCAAAACCGGGCAAAATTGGCTGGATAGCTTAATCGACCGTAAAATACTACAGGGTGGAGCAATCAGCTCAATTTTGACACCATTCGATTCGTCTGGACGAGAGCATTCGTTTGCACTCCTCACTTGTCAAAAAAGTCCAAGTGACGAAGAGTTGCGGTCGAAAAACCAAAATTTCACGATTTCGAAAATCTCGAAAATCCCGGACCGCGGCCACGTTTTTGGTGGTAACTCACGCGTGCCTGCACCGATCGGGCTGGAACCACTTGCATTCGAAAGAAGACATAATTCCGCATCCGAAATATCGCATCAAAAAATTTTTAGCTCCTCTCTATCGCGAGCTAGAAAACAAAGTTTGACGCGGCGGAAATCGGCCAAAATGGCGCCAATTTCAAACTTCGTCCAATTTCTCCGCCGATTGCGGCGTTGAGACGGTCCGTTTATACATCGTTCGAAAGCCAACATATGTATTAGTGTATAAGTGTGCAAAATTATGTCAAGATCGGTGCAGGCACGTGCGAGCAACGACGAATTGAGTTATGTGGCGCCCGTCATATTTTCGCCTTTCTGCCGCGTTTCGGCCCCCCCCCCCCTGGTGTGGACTCATTCAGAATTAGCCCAGTATCACCTACGGGCTAAAGACACTAGTACTATACTATACAACAATGCAAAATTCTCGGCCAATACTATACCATACTATACAACAATTGAAATGAATTGTTGTATGAAACGCTGTCGTAGGAAGGAGTTTGAGACAGTCGAGAGGGCACACGAAGTCGGAAAGGGACTCGCTACAAGCTCAGTACAAGTAAAATGCTCAAACCCACTCCGCTTTTTAAGAGAGACTTGTTCGCCCGCCCTCAGGCGGGCGACACCCTACGAGAGTTCGGCGTGCGTGCGTGCGTGCGTGCGCCGTGCGTGACGCTCTCAGATCTCGGCGTTGGAAAGTCGTAGAGCGGAGATTTTGGGCTCTACGGATAGGTCTCGACTCAATGATCATTCAGCTGAGAGGTTTCGAAATTCAAAAGTTTGAAGTGCGCGCGCTACAGTAATCCGAAGGTCAAAACGCAAAACGGCCCTAGCTCGCTCGTCTTACGTCGTAGAGTGCAATCGACACGCCAGGCGAAAGCTCTCGACGTGTTCTTTCATGCGGCTGCAAAACTTTGTTCAATTACCCAAACACGCACCGCAGAGAAGCCATTCTCGAGATACATGCAGAAGTGCGACACGGTTTGATTGTTCGTAGTGCGGTACGGTACATATGTTTTTCATACACATAGTTTTTCAGTTTTGAAAAATTACAATTAGGAGATATATACAATAAAAAATATGAAAATGTCGAAAATCGACTTTTTCGCCTGATGAACTAGCGGCGGAATTTCTTCAGAAATGGGAAGAGCATAGGCCGTGGACAATTTATAACAGAAAAGAAATTTTTTTCAAATGTGGAATATCATGGAAATACGCAATTATTTGTCAAATTCCATAAATTGACAAAAATAGAACGTCATTTATTGACTAATGTGAATGCAGGAATAGAAAGGTCGTGCGCCAACAAGAATTTGTGACATAGTTTTACAGTTTTAATGTATTGCAATTTCGAGATATTCACACCTAAAATATTAAGCTGTCGAAAATCGACTTTGTCATCTGATGAGCTAGCGGCGAAATTTCTACAGAAATGGAAAGAGCATAGACCGCGGATAATTAGTATCACAAAAGAAATTGTTTGCCATTGTGGAATTTTATAGAAATACGCGACAATTTGCCAAAATTCTACAAATTTACAATAATGTCATAACACAGAAATACGCACACCAAACAAAACTCCTGGTAGAGAGCGACTGCACCAAACAGTTAGCAAGACGTTTTGTACGATGTGGCGTGTTCAAACAAGTATTAAACTTCAGATGAACGGCGTCGTATCACGCCGATACCATATGGCGAACGCGGCGATATCACTGAGCTTTAGATCAGTTGTACAGACAACCGTATCTTGGTAATAGCTGCACTTGATTTGTGGTTCACGTTTTCAAGATACCTTCTCTAGAGACGGCTGATTATGCCAATGAAATTCACTATACTGTTCACCAAGATTTGGCAGACACAACGTTTAGGTTGAACTTTCTACCCACACAGCTTGTTCTCCGCGCGCGCCTCGACCGCTAGTATTGCTAGTCTCGGCCAATACTTGCTGCCGTAAGAGTCTCATCTTTGTTCTGCTTTCAACTGAAGGAGAAGGAGGAGAAACAGATGTGTACTACAATGGTACTTGTGAGAAAAGCCAGCCGCTGTAATAACCGTGCGGTGTTGCCTCGGATCTTCTCGGGAGCAGTGCCAAACATCGCTTACAGGAAGGAAGCAGCTGCGCAGCAATATCTATCATTACGCGTCGGCCACCATTAGGGACACGCCGGCCATATCCGTAACGAACAACTGCGCCGACAACAACTATATCTACAAGTTTCGAAGTCGGAAAAACATCCAGATCCAGAACGGTTCTCTAACGGACGCGCAACAGGTTCGGTCAACCCGCCTCTGCTAAGTACATTCGCCTCGCCTCGCCTCTCGATGTGCGAAGGCCTGCTGGGTTAGCCCATCGGGGCCTTCCTAGTTGGCCTAGTCCAAAACTCCTTCCAAAGGTGAAATATGCCCTGTTGGGCCAATATACAGCATATTCGTGTATGTTAGTCACAGTCATAGGTTCCTTTGGGGGGGGGGGGGGGGGGTTGGGGTTGAGGGGGGGGGGCGATTTTGGCATAGTCGCGGGCTTGATAACTCGCTCGTCTGACGTCGCACCCACAATGCACAACAATCAGTCGGCGTCGCAGTCTGGCGGTTCGAAACTTCGGCTTAACGCGACCGGTGACCGAATTCAGCGCGCGTGGAGCGCGTCCTGAAGTTGGTGGGCGCTATAAGCCTCAGTTGAGACCCGCCGGGCGCGACGACGACAGAGATTTAGTGCAAACTGTAAGTGGGGTGGTACTCCATCAACTTCAATTCAACTCATGCATAGGCCTGATGTGCCCCTTCCCTGCAGGCGCTTGCGACAGCTGACACTTTTGAAAACGGCTACGGCCTGGTCCATCAGGCCATGGCCGTCTTATCGAGCGAAAGATGGCCATGGCCTGATCGCCAGGCAGAAGCCGTCTAGACAGCGATTGCTCTCTCTCGCATCTGCAGAGAACGAGGATCATGCGATGGTTCAAATCCTCCATATGGCGCATCGCCGATGCCAACGCCCCCAACTTGAAGTTCCAATTCCTGTCCAACAAACTCCTCCTTGTACAAGACGACATGCCCTGGAACCAATGCATCAGCGTCTTCACCTCCGTCGACTGCAAAGATCCCGCCCTCTGCAGCTCCATCAAGTGAGCTAGCTGCCTCTTTGAATAGGTAGAGATTTGTAGTTGTTGTAGAGCAGAACACGGCTTGCGCCCAACATACGGATAGTCAATTGTCATAAATGGCGAGATTTGTTGTCAATGTACTAGGTTGGTAATTGTTGACAACTTGAAATATGTATTTAGCGCCAGTAATAAAGAAAGAGGCAGTCGACAACATCCTGACTGATAATGATACGTTTGCATGTGAATGGAAATAATAAGCGCCAACAGATAAGCTTATGTAAGCATAACATTAAGTGCCTCCTTTCCAATCTGATCTACTCAAGTGTACCTTCAATCTTCAGGCTTGTCTACTTCTTGAAAATCTGGATCACCAACTAGAGAAAGAGAAGTCGGCCGCGAACCGACATTTGAAGACTACGATCGGGTGAACCGCATTGAGTTCTGTCTGTTGTGATTGGGAATTCCTCTACTCACTCTCGGGCACTTTGGCACTACTCGTTCTTTGGGGTTGCTTCATAAAGGGTTGAAAAGCGGCACTGTCTTACGCATGAATTCAAACAAAGTTATATAAATGGGCAGTACACCAGAACAAGCTCCGGTATTAAAAAGTTGAGTTTGTATTCTGACTGACATTGCATAGAGTTGCGTTCTTTCTGCAGAGAGTGCGAGAGCTCATCGCCCGTATTGCTCCGCTTCACGAGCTCCCCCTTCGCAAGAGAGTATTGCTTAGCAATATTGATATCGCCCGGGATTTGGTTTTTAGAGCAACAAAATCTCTCTTTCGAGCAACGCTTTTAAAAAAGTGACAAAAACGTGTCAAAGTTTTGACAAACACATGGCAGAGCACAAAAGAACGCACTATGAGCAATCAAGTAGTGTCGTACTTCTGTCCATGGAGCAAAACGAAGTTTATTTTTCTTGGCGCGTGTAGTACGTAGCGAGCCTTGGAATGACATGCCGAGCGTCGCTCTAATCGCAACATGAGCAATTCAGAAAGTTCCAAAGTAAAACTCAAAACTATTGTTTCTGTGATGCATGCCATAGTCAATTACAAAATGTTTGCTGACACATGAAAGAGCACGCCGAGAGCTCAAAATTGACGTGTCGATTGCCGCTCTATGACGTAACACGAGCAAGTTAGAACCGTTTTGTGCTTTTGCACCTTCGGGTTACTGTAACTCAAGAAATTCAAATTTTCAAGTTTCGCAAACAATCCGTGAGTCGTGAGCTATCCACTGAGCTCAAGATCGTCCCTCTACAACGCAAATTGAGCGAGTTAGAGCGATTTTAGTGTTCGAATCTCGAGAATGCCGTTTCCCGTGGTGCGTGTTTGCGTAATGTTAAAAAATGTTGCTGCCGCATGAAAGAACACGTCGAGAGCTTTCACCTGACGTGTCGATCGCCGCTCTACGACGTAAGACGAGCGAGTTAGAGCCGTTTTGCGTTTTCGGACCTTTGGGTTACTGTAACTCGCGAATTTCAAACTTTGAGTTGTGATCAATGGGAGAATAAATGATCAATGAGTCGAGAGCTATCCAAGGTGCTCAAGATCACCTCTCTACGACGCAAGACAGACGAGTTAGAGCCGTTTTGCGTTTTAAACCTTCGGGTTACTGTAACTCGCGAAATTCAAATTTTTGAGTTTCGACCAATGGGAGGACAAATGATCAGCGGGTCGAGAGCTATCCACTGACCTCGAAATTGTCTCTCTACGACGCAAGTTGAGCGAGTTAGAACGATTTTAGCGTCAAAATGTCGAGAATGGCGTTTTCGGCGGTGCGTGTTTGCGTAATTGAAAGAACTTTTGCAGTCGCATGAAAGAACGCGTCGAGAGCTTTCACCAGACGTGTCGATTGCCGCTCTACGACGTAACACGAGCGAGCTAGAGCCGTTTTGAGTTTTGACCTTCGGGGTACTGTAGCGCGCGCAATTCAAACTTTTGAATCTCGACTTCTCTTAGCGGAATGATCACTGAGTCGAGACCTATTCGTAGAGCCCACAATCGTCGCTCTATGACTTTCCAACGCCGAGATCTGAGAGCGTTACGCACGCACGCACGCACGGACGCACAGACGCACGCACGCCGAGCTCTCCTAGGGTGTCGCCCGGCTGAGGCCGGGCGAAAAAAGTATGCTCAAATATATAGTACACGTCATGTCGTCAAATACATAGTACAGGGCGGTTTGCGAAGCTGTCAAAATGCTAACTCAGGGGGGGGGGGGGGGGTAGTGTTCAGGAATCGCAACGCAACTTTGCCTGCCAGCCACTGGAGCTGCACTGGCCAATAGTCACACCGACTTCGTTTTAGCGACACTCAGAAGAGTATTCTAGCCACTCTAAGGTATTCTAAGCTCTATTGTAGGGTATTCTAGTTTCAGCCGCATCTGCCTACGAGCAGATTTGTTCTGTGGCTTTCATCAAACAGAAGAGCAATATTTGGGGTACGCTGTACATTTTACTGCACGATTATCGTTCAAGACCGTCTCAGGGCGCTCTCGGAATATCTTTGAATAACTTTATTGTCCTATATACTAAGCGGCATAGAGTCTGTTTGTTTGTTTGTTTGTTTGTTTGTTTGTTTGTTTGTTTGTCCGGCGATTTTCTCGCGACTCAGGCGACGGATCATGGAGATCTATAGCTTAAACTGACCGTCATGGACTGGAAGGATGCCATTTTGGGGTCTCAACTTTGGTCGATGCCTAAATTCCATAAAATTTCAACAATTTCAATTGTGAGGTGCACAATTCTGCTAAACCATGCTGATTCAAACGGCGGACACAGCGGCAATGACGCGCGCGCTGTATGCCAACACGCAAAACATCAACTTTAAATCGTTGTGCGGGACATTTGCAGTGTCACCACTCACCAAAGAGTAGTCGTTGTGAGACTCCAAAGCGTATTCGCAGGCACTCCATGCACTGGCAAGGCCACAATGTCAAACTATCTGGATCTATTTCACATGGCTTGAGATCTATTTGAAATGTCCAATTGGCTAAACCCAAACGTCTACAGGGTAACCTCAGGTGTCAATTGTGTATTTACAGGCATGGGAGCTGGGCAATCCTCAACGTAGGCACTGGCAGGGGCACAGGTTGAATGACTTGAGATATATCTGAAATGTCCTATGGACTAAACCCAATTGTCTAATGTCTACTGGCTAAGCCGACGTGTCGATTGTGTATTTGCAGGCACAGGAATTGGTGTGATCCTAAATGTAGACCCTGGCAGGGGCACAGTGTCAAATGACTTGAGATCTAAGTTTAATGTCCTGCACTGCACTGAATTTGATGATTGTATTGTATCCTTCATGCTCTGCAGATTGCCCATGTGCTATTGGCCATAGACATTCTCCTATGGGCTAAAGGCTCTAGTCTTAATACTACAGTGCAAAATGCCGAAAGTTTGTCTGAAACAATCAGTAGGCACGTTGAGCATGTTACGTACGGGCACTGTCGTTGCTAAAAGGCAGAAAGCCCGTTTCGATAGTGACCACCGCTGTCCCCTGTCGTACAATCTTCTACGACAGAACGAAATCTGCTTTTTCACGGCGGCTCGAACTTTGGTTTGCTTCGATCGAAAAACGAAAGCGGCGCAGTCTATTTGAAAGCTGCTATGAATACTCTGCAATTCAATCACGAAATCGCCATGAACGGTTGCCGTCGAATATAGACGTCAGACGCAAGTGGTTTCGTTTTCAGCTAGCCGCCGCCGCACGGCTTTGTAAAACGGAAAATGAGCAGACTTGTCAGCGTCGTCGCGTTGCTCCTTCTAGCGCAAGAGGCCGATGCCAAGAAATTAAAGTACAAATACTACTGGAAAATCACCAGTTTCAATATTTCCGCGTGAGTGAAATTTTTAAGCTGCGGTGCACGCAGCACAACGTCTTGCTCTGTTTCTGAAAGAGACCAACTGTGTAGTGTACCAATGCTGCACGAATCCCACTAAGAGTGCCCATAGGGCGATACAAATGTGCGTAGATGCATAGTCCGCGCGCTAGTCATCTGTCGAGGTCCTGTCGTCTACCGTATTACAGGCCGGTCAGTTCGAGTGGCACGCCTCTCACCGGCGAGGCCCAATACCCTTGCGCACGAAGCCCATCCTGCAACGCCTACTTTGTACTCTGGCCGGGAGGTACATGTAGTGCAGTGTGCCGCGCGTGTATGTGATCGGGAAACCCGTATCTTTCGTTGGGAAGTGAAAGCAGGTTTCGCTTGGGCTTGGCTCAGGCTTAGTCCTAGGCTTAGGCTTTGGCTTAGGACTGCGCTGCGCTCTCGCATGCCTAAGCCCAGTCTTAGTATCTGTCACCATAAGAAGCCTTTTCTTACGTGTGTTCTTCGCAGGGGCGCTGCAGCCGAGCGGAAGCAGGTTTCGCCAAGAGACGAAATTCCTCAAGGACACTAAAGCCAGGACCATAACCCCCGGCTGTGCCGCGAACAATTACATCTTCAAGATCGAACAGCCGAACAACGCCATGGAGTGGCCGGAGGGCTCTCTAACGACGGAGCAACAGGTGGGGGTTGCATTGCTTAACCCTTTAGGGCATGCCGGCACACGTTACTGGATTTTGCTCGGGTACTGCACACGTGTGCTCGACCCAGATGAGTGTGCTCGATCGGGCACACGTGTGCTCGATCTGGCACACGTGTGCTCGATCTGGCACACGTGTACTGGATCGGGCACACGTGTACTGGATCGGGCACACGTGTGCTGGATCGGGCACACGTGTGCTGGATCGGGCACACGTGTGCCAGGCCTGCGGCATGTGTGCTGGCTGCAGTACACATTCTTGGGGGCCGGTACACATTCTCGACCTTGGCACATGTTCTGTGGGGTTGCGGGTGACCGGTACACGTTCTCTGGGGTTGCTGGTAGGCTGCACACGTTGCCAGGCTCCGGGGGCACTGTGCACACCTTCTGCAGTTTGGGGGAAAGGCAGCACACGTTCTGCGTATTTGGGGGTAGTCAGCACACGTTTTCTGGGTCTGGGGAGAGTGGGCACACGTTCTTGGTGTTGGTACACACTACACGTTTTCTGGGTCTGGGGATGGCCGGCACATGTTCTCCGGGTTGGGGGTGTTCTGCACACGTTCTGCGGATTTGGGGATAGTCTGCACACGTTCTGCGGATTTGGGGATAGTCAGCACACGTTCTTTGGGTTGTAGGTCATTCTGCACACGTTCTCGGCCTCAGCACACGTTCTCCGGGTCTGGGGATGTTCAGCACACGTTCTCCGGGTTGGGGGGGTTTGGGCACACGTTCTGCACTTTTGGGGATAGTCAGCACACGTTCTGCGGATTTGGGGATAGTCAGCACACGTTCTGCGGATTTGGGGATAGTCAGCATGCGTTCTTTGGGTTGTGGGTCATTCTGCACACGTTCTGCGGATTTGGGGATAGTCAGCACATGTTCTGCGGATTTGGGGATAGTCAGCACACGTTCTGCACTTTTGGGGATAGTCAGCACACGTTCTCTAGGTTGGGGGGGTTTGGGCACACGTTCTGCACTTCTGCACACGTTCTCGACCTCAGCACACGTTCTCCGGGTTGGGGGAGTTCTGCACACGTTCTGCGGATTTGGGGATAGTCAGCACACGTTTTGCATTTTTGGGGATAGTCTGCACACGTTCTCGACTTCTGCACACATTCTGCGGATTTGGGGATAGTCAGCACACGTTCTTGACTTTTGGGGACATTCTACACACGTTCTGTGGATTTGGGGACATTCTGCACATGTTCTCGACTTCTGCACACGTTCTCGACCTCAGCACACATTCTGCGGATTTGGGGATAGTCAGCACACGTTCTTCGGATTTGGGGACATTCTGCACACGTTCTCAACTTTTGAGGACATTCTGCACACGTTCTCGACTTCTGCACACATTCTTGACCTCAGCACACGTTCTTGACATTTGGGGACATTCTGCACACATTCTGTGGATTTGGGGATAGTCAGCACACATTCTCGACTTCTGAACACGTTCTCGACCTCAGCACACGTTCTCGACCTCAGCACACGTTTCCCGGGTTGGGGGGTGTTCTGCACACGTTCTGCGGATTTGGGGATAGTCAGCACACGTTTTGCATTTTTGGGGATAGTCTGCACACGTTCTCGACTTCTGCACACGTTCTGCGGATTTGGGGATAGTCAGCACACGTTCTTTGGGTTGTGGGTCATTCTGCACATGTTCTGCATTTTTGGGGATATTCTGCAGATTTGGACAAAGTGGGCATGTGTTTTGCACTTTTGGGGGTAGTGGTGTGGGCGCACATGCTTGAGTGTGGATGCGAAGGGTGAAAATGTTAATCAGTGAAGCATTTCCTCTTTCTAGGTGGCGGACGACACGAGCCTCCATGTCTCTTTCGCACTACACACTTTCAAAACTCTCCTAATCTCTGCTCACACTGAACACACAGACTGACAGTGCACCAAGACCAACCTGTCCCACACAAAGACTGACAGAGGTCCTGCTGCTCACGGCCCATCATAACCTCCTGTCACCACAGGCCGCGCGATCTGAAAAACTACCTAAGCACCCCCACCCACCTACCCCCAAATCCTCACTTGTAAAAAACACCTCTCTCTGTCACGGCTACCCCCAAAACTGCTGAACATGTGCTGACTATCCCCAAAACTGCAGAATGTGTGCAGATGTCCTCAACAACAGTTAAGAACGTGTGCAGAAGTCAAGAATGTGTACAGAATATCCCCAAAAGTGCACAACGTGTGCAGACTATCCCCAAAAATGCAAAACTTGTGCTGACTATCCCCAAATCCGCAGAACGTGTGCAGAATGTCCCCAAAAGTGAAGAACGTGTGCTGAGGCCGAGAACGTGTGCAGAAGTCGAGAACGTGTGCACACTATCCCCAAAAGTGCAGAACGAGTGCAGACTATCCCCAAAAATGCAAAACGTGTGCTGACTATCCCCAAATCCGCAGAACCTGTGCAGAACACCCCCCAACCCGGAGAACGTGTGCTGAGGTCGAGAACGTGTGCAGAAGTCGAGAACGTGTGCAGAATATCCTCAAAAGTCAAGAACGTGTGCAGAATGTCCCCCAACCTGGAGAACGTGTGCTGACTATCCCCAAACCCGCAGAATGTGTGCTGAGGTCGAGAACGTGTGCAGAAGTCGAGAACGTGTGCAGAATGTCCTCAAAAGTCGAGAACGTGTGCAGAATGTCCCCAAATCCGAAGAACGTGTGCTGACTATCCCCAAATCCGCAGAACGTGTGCTGAGGTCGAGAACGTGTGCAGAAGTCGAGAACGTGTGCAGAATGTCCCCAAATCCGCAGAACGTGTGCAGAATGTCCCCAAAAGTCAAGAACGTGTGCTGACTATCCCCAAATCCGCAGAACGTGTGCAGAAGTCGAGAACGTGTGCAGACTATCCCCAAAAATGCAAAACGTGTGCTGACTATCCCCAAATCCGCAGAACGTGTGCAGAACATCCCCCAACCCGGAGAATGTGTGCTGAGGTCGAGAATGTCCCCAAAAGTCGAGAACGTGTGCAGAATACCCCCAAAAATGCAGAACGTGTGCACACTATCCCCAAAATTGCAGAACGTGTGCAGAATGCCCCAAAGTGCGGAGAACGTGTGCTGACTATCCCCAAATCCGCAGAACGTGTGCTGAGGCGAGAACGGCAGAAGGGGGTGGGTGAGATTCCCGCAAAAGTGCAGAACGTGTAACTGATGGATCCCCAAATTGCAGAACGTGTACTGACTATCCCCAAATCTGCAGACCGTGTGCCTGGCAGTCCCACACCCGGAGAACGTGTGCCCGAGGTCGAGAATGTGTGCCGCTATACCCCGACCCAGAGAACGTGTGCAGACTACCCCCAAATCCGCAGAACGTGTGCCGGGCACTTCCAGGCCCAGAGAACGTGTGCTCGAGGCCAGGACACCAGGAGAACGTGTGCTGAGGTCCAGAACGTGTGCCGGTCGCCCCCAGTGATCAGGAACGTGTGCACCTACCCCCTGCCACCCAAGAACGTGTGCCAGCACCCTTCCCCGAGTTGAGAACGTGTGCCACCTCCAAGAACGTGTACTGGACCCAGCACACGTGTGCTGCACCTTCCGAATCCAGTACACGTGTGCCCGATTCAGCACACGTGTGCCCGATCCAGTACACGTGTGCCAGATCGAGCACACGTGTGCCCGATTCAGCACACGTGTGCCCGATCCAGTACACGTGTGCCCGATCCAGTACACGTGTGCCGGGAAATCAGGAACGTGTGCAGTATCAGGCAAAATCGGCCGATCCAGCTGCGTGTGCAGCACCCTGGGACAATAGTCACACCCCGTGCCCCAAAGGGTTAAGTGGTGTTTGGGTGGGTGTCACTGCGCTGTTTTGGTGTGCTGGTGTGTGGCGTTCGCGTGTTGTTGGTTTTTGGTGGGGTGGGGCGGGGTGCGTGGGCTGGGTTCGTTTTGTGTTGCTTGGTGCGTTGGTTTTTTTTTTTTGTTGGGGGGGGGGGGGGGGGACAACAACGACAACGACGACGACGACGACGACGACGACGACAACAACAACAACAACAACAACAACAACAGCGCGCGCGCGCGCGCGCGCGCGCGCGCGCGCGCGGGGGGGGGGGGGGGACGACGACAACAACAACAACAACAACAACAACAACAACGACAACAACAACGGGGGACAACGACGACGACGACGACGACGAGTCAGCGACAGGGCTTCCACAAAGTGAAATGATTTCAGACGACGACGACGAGTCAGCGACAGGGCTTCCACAAAGTGAAATGATTTCAGTTAGTCAGCGACAGTGTTTCCACAGAGTGAAATGTTTTTGGGTAGTCAACGACAGGGCTCCCACAAAGTGAAGTGATTTTAGGTACATAGTAAACGACAGGGCTTCATCAAAGTGAAACGATAACAGAAAGTCAACAACAGGGCTTCCACAAAGTGAAACGATGTTAGGTAGTCAACGTCAGGTCTCCACAAAGTGTAACGATTTTAGGTATTCAACGGCAGGGTTTCCACAAATTGAAATGATTTCAGATAGTCAACGACAGGGCTTCCGCAAAATGAAATGACACTGCTTCCAAAAAGCATAGCAACAACAGAAAGTCAACGACAGAGCTTCCACAAAGTTAAATGGTTATATGTAGGTAGTCAACGACAGGGCTGACACAAGGAAACGATATCAGGTAGTTTTTAGAGGCCATTCCTTATTCTCTTCTGATATTCTTCTCGCAACTGACGAAAAGCAAATTTGTTTTCTATTCTAATCTGTTCTATAGCGAATGTAATCGCTTCATGGAACGCACAGCTGGGCGCGTTGAGCCACGTCTGTCTGAAGTGGGGCTCGATTATGTACTACCGCTTCCGTCAAGCTACAGCACTCCGGATACACATCATTGGTAATATTCCGTAGGACGGTAGTCTACCGCTCCGCAGCGCTCTAGGCGGCTGAGGGATCGACGCCGCCTTGTGGAGCACGGAATCCGCCGCCGCCGCACCTTTGCATACAAATTCGTTCAACCTTCATCACCTGCAGGCCAAGTGGTCCCAAAAGCAGTGGCGTTTCTGCACTCAAAACTGCTCTATAGATCAAAGTAAACTTTTGCAGCAAAAGACAATATTGCGTTGCATGTTCATCCCTATCGACTGGTCGGCAACGTACGTATCATGTGTAGGTATAGCATTTCGAAGCCTCAGCTTGTCGCAGATTCATGTCATTGGCACCTCACTGGAACCCAGGTTGTCAATTGGATAACCCGGTTATGGAGCTGTTCGAGCGATTAATTGAATTCCTCGGCTGCCGCATTACGCCTTCGAGGACCGATATTCGCGGCCTCAAAAGCGTGACGCACAAAATAACGATTTTGCGAGACTTACTACTTGTCAACACATTGTACCTAAACATAAACTCTAAAGGAAAGAGATACCTATGGTGCGCCCCAAAGTGGCCATCGAATTCAGCCATGAGTTCGCTGCCTACTTCGCCGGAAAGGAAGTCACTGGATGGCTGACACTCTCCTCGCCGCACAAACTGAAGACAGAAGACGTCACTGTCAAAATCAAAGGCCGCGCTTTCACGCAGTGGTCCAAGTTCCACGGTAGACTATCCTTGTTGTAAATAAAACACGCCGTAATGTAACCTCAAATCGATTAGGCAAGACTTCGACCACCTACATCGGAGAAGAGAAGTATATTGACGAAGTGGTGCCGATTGACTGGGCGCCGTTGGCTGTCAAAGACTCGACTCTGCCCAGCGGGGAGCACAAGATTCCCTTCAGCTTCAGGATTGACGAGAAGCTGCCTTCGTCCTTCGAAGGAAGCCATGGAGCCGTTCGGTAGAAGAACTGACAACTCATGTACTAGAACAAGTCACGATTTGAACGCGCAAATATCTACCGTAATTAAGCTACCTGGCCGAGGCCGTCGTCCGTCGACGGAAGTTCCACCGCGGGGCGCGCTGCAAACGGCGCTTCACGGTCATCGGGGTAGTCGATCTGAATCGTCTTCAGTCCGTCTCCTGTCCGGTGGAGATGACAGAGACCAACTCCATCACCTGCTGCTTTCGGAAGCGCGGCAACGTCGACGCCTTCGTCCGCTTGGCCAAGAGGGGCGCGCTCCGCGCACCGTATTATAGACGAGTAGAAGTTGGGAGGTACATACTTGTTGGGTTTCAGAGGTTTTGTTCCCGGGGAGAAGCTGGACCTCTCGGTGACGGTGCGCAACCTGTCGAGCAAGCCGATCGACAAGTTGGAGGTCGCCCTCAAGCAGCACATCACCTATATCGGCGGCACCACATTCGCCAAGTTTCAAGGTGGGGAGATGTTGAGCGACCCTTGTTGTTCTCGCTCCTAGACGCGAACGGTGCCCTTTCACAGGCCGACACGAAAGCGACTACGAAATCAGCCGAAGCGAGACACAGCTGAACTTGAGTGAGTTGGTTGTTGTTGTGTGTAGGTCGCTTGAAACAGAAACGCCAACGCTTGCTGTCTTGCAACAGAGCCGGGCGAGAATATCGTTCTCAACGAGTTGACAATTACGACGGTTCCACCCTTGCCGCCACATCTGTTCAATTGTTCTCTCATCAAGATCACCTACTGCCTCCACATCGACATCGGCGCCTTTGTCTTCTTCGATTGCCCGATAGTTATAGGGACCGTTCCGGTGGAAGATGGAATGTCTGAACCGGTCGGGCTGCAACAAAACGACGACGACGACGACGACGACGACGACGACGACGACGACGACGACGACGACGGC
Organism: Linhomoeus sp. GSCO2_2; assembly: GCA_030248115.1. NCBI lineage: Eukaryota > Metazoa > Nematoda > Chromadorea > Monhysterida > Linhomoeidae > Linhomoeus > Linhomoeus sp. GSCO2_2. Next base: position 8,789 of record JASAMZ010012929.1, on the reverse strand, counting down.
GGCGGCGGCGGCGGCGGCGGCGGCGACAGACGACAACGACAACGACAACAACAACAACAACAACAACAACAACAACAACAACAACAACAACAACAACAACAACGACAACAACAACAACAACAACAACAACAACAACAACAACAACAACAACAACAACAACAACAACAACAACAACAACAACAACAACAACAACAACAACAACAACAACAACAACAACAACAACAACAACAACAACAACAACAACAACAACAACAACAACAACAACAACAACAACAACAACAACAACAACAACAACAACAACAACAACAACAACAACAACAACAACAACAACAACAACAACAACAACAACAACAACAACAACAACAACAACAACAACAACAACAACAACAACAACAACAACAACGACGACGACGACGACAACAACGACAACAACAACAACAACAACAACAACAACAACAACAACAACGACGACGACGACGACGATGACGAACACACAGGAATCGAACAAGAAGGTCGAGTTCCGTCGACTCGAGAGGCTAGCTCCAAAGCGGAGCATCGCCGTTCGCTTGGGGTCTCTCGGAGTCGAGGAGGGAGAAATAGTGAAGGCGTCAGTCCCGCTGGAGGGGAGCAAGGCACCGACTTGCCGCATCTCCGGCAGCGACGAAGACAGCGACGACGACGACGACGAAGAAGAAGAAGACGAAGAGGACGAGGGCGAGAATGGAATCGACCGTCCCGCGACCTCTTCTCCAGCCGAAGGGATGCCTGTCTACGTTTTCTACCCGAAGCGCCAGTCGATTCCGATGTCCTCCGTGATCAGTCTCAGTGACGACTGAACTTCTGCCAATTCCTTTCTAGCCATAGGCTTATTGTCGCGAGCAGTTTCATGTAATCCTCTGCTGTTGCAAACTATTGGCGACTTCGTCTGTCTCGCTGCTAGTGTACATAGCTGCGAATGGTTGACATGCGCGCGAGTCTACTTCATGGGCAGCGTCGACGGTTGCTGCAACTTCAGGTTTGCCAAATCGGCTAGTCTGTCTAGAAATGAGTCGGACACAAGTGAACCGCTGGCGCGCCACACACGAGCCCACCTGGGTCGTTCGACGGAAACCGCCTTTGTTCCTCCCCTCGTTTGGTGACAGTCGGCGTTCCCTCCGCGGTCCCCTCTCGCAACGTTGACAACACTGTCGTCGGATCGATTCTGAATGGAAATCGCCTTTGGAGCGGCGCCGGCGGCGTCGGCGCGCATTATTATGCACGCCTCCACGCCTGTCGCGTGCACTGCGCGCTTTGTGCTCTCGCGCGCGCCTACCAGTGTGTTTGCCCAGCGCCTCCGCGTCCGGCGGCGGCGGCAGCGGCCTTTGTTGGAAGGAGAACTTCCAAAGGAAGCCCTCTCGTCTTCCCCTCACGGTCCGAATGAGGTCGGCCGGCGCTCGCGTGTCCGACCCTGGAGGCCGCCTTCAGAAGAAGAACCTCGGAAGTTCGCCTCGACGCCTCGAGTGAGCGACGGACAAGCAGCGATCGACCAGAAATCACACGCCGCCGCTTTGGAGGACAAGGCGAGGGATGAGACGAGCCGAACTCACTTGTGGACATGCCTGCATTTGACGTGAGAGCACTGTATGGAGCAAAGTTTGACCTGACTGCAGCGATTACTGAGGGATTGAAGAAGGATCTTCCGGTTCAGATTTTCGCCAAAGGCTCGACTACTTCCTGTTTCTTGGCTCGCGAGAGACCCTTCTTCAACTGCGGGCGCAAGGTGAGTGCAGGCAAAATGTCGGAATTATTTTCTTGGCCTCGCATGTGGCCGCAATAACCATCCCGTGTTAGTTCGGGTCCATTGGACCCCAACCGTAGAAACATTAGCGGCGCCTAAAGGGTATGTAAACATAAGAAAATGTTGTTCAAGTCTGATTTGTGGTTGATCTTCATCAGTTTTTTTGGAAGGCGCTACACTTCCGTTGTCAGTTTGGGTAAACTGTTGGTGCTTAGGCTGCTGTTGTGCATCACGACTGGCAGTACGCCAACATGGAAATACAGAAAGTCATTCAGTTTCTTTAAGAAGAATGCGCAATTCACGACGACGAAAAACTCTGTCGAGTCTGTACATACATTGTGGAATCAGAGCGCGCACAGAGAAATCAAAGCTGGCAGGTAGACACGCATCAGCAGTGATAGCCGGGATAACAATTGTAGATTTCCACACAGTCTACTCAATTGATACGAAATCTGAACTACGCCAATCTATCTGAAATTCGTAATGGAGGAGATCTGATGGAACAGCTCGAAACACGGCAAATCGGAGGAGTTGTGAAGGAACACCTTGCAGGAGCTGCAGTAACAGATGGTCTTCCCTCTGCCGCAGGGAAAACCTTCGATTTGAATATTCAAACGCGCTCTGTTTCTACACAGATAGCACTGGCGCCTCAACTGACGATTCACAAAGCGGCTCCAGTGGCCGCATCTGGCGTTGCCGTAGGAGCAACGGATCCAGGCCACTTTTAGACTGTCGATGACGACTTCAACAATCTCCCCTACGTAGCATCGGCCAATGTCGTGGACGCTGACGGCATAACCCTTGCAAAACTGGCGGTTCCAATCACCCGACGATAAGAAGAAGTCCTAGCCGCGCAAATACACCGAGTGCTGTAGAAACGAAGGCGGCGTATAATGACGAGTCGAGAACAAACTATTGGCTCTCGGCTCTCGCGGTCTCTCTCTCTCATCGGCTCTCGCGGGATTTGAACCGGCGATCACAAGCAACGCAAACAAACGCGCTACCATCACGCCACAATCCGTCGCGAAACGGCATTCACAAACTTCACTTACATACCCTGAACAGTGAGTGTCCGTCCATTCACGCCGCTCTCAAGAATGCATTCCTGGTGGTCGCATTTAATGTTGCCTACATTAGATACCGGATCCACCCTTCCCGACCATGGAAAAAGTTGAACTTCACGCCAAACTCACTGTTGAATTACACAATTTGTGGTGCATTCTAAAATTTTTGATTTCGTCCTATTTCTCTGCTGGATCAGAGACGATAGTTGAGGAACTTCCACGGAAGTATTTGGGAGGCCGCGAACTCGCACGGGATGGATAAGGAACCAGTGGGTTCTCTAATGGACGCTGTGCACATATTGTAAGCTTTCAAAGCCATAGTTGTATTATTCCGCTCTCATTCATTTAGCAGTAATCCTTTGGAAACCAAACAATCTCGATGTTTATGCCTTGCCACGTTCCCGCGAAGCCTTTCAGTTGACGACATCTGTTTCTCGCTTCTTCAACTGTCTACGACGCCGCGGAGGCGAAGCCGCGAAAACCCCCCGTTTTACGCGCAACCCATGTTGACCGTACATCTTCAATGCATTTCGCCATTTCTTTCTGAAGTTACTGGGACTTTGGAGTCGTACAGTAGTTGAACGACGACGACAGAGCTGTTGCCGTCATCATTGCGGTTAGTCCATTTGTCCAAATTGCCCACCGCAATTGTTGGCATTATTTCTGGGCGTTCCTACGTATGCCACTCGGTGACAAATTGGCACTAATCGAAAATCATGCGTTTGGAGAATTCACGAGCCCTTGACAACAGAGCAGAGAGCAGAGAAGGCCGAATTTCTGGCACGTTGGCGATGCGCTCGAAGCACCCAAATTGAAATTCTCCCTGCTGATCCACCCTATCAGTCTCGCTCGAACGCCCCTGGATGCGCAACGGAGTCTATAGTCGGATGAGCCCTCTCTCCCCTCTCCAACGCGAGTCTCGAAAGGAAACAAAGTGCCCTTTCGTTGCACAAATTTCGTCGGCCGGACTGGTTGCTGGTTAGTCGGCGGTTGTAAGTAGTGGCAGCAGATCCGCATCTCCTGGCGTCGTCTCCACGTCCGACCGCATCCCTCGCCCATTATAAAGATCCATTGCCCATCGCCGTCGGCTACTGCTGCTGCTGCTGACGAAGGAGCTACGGCGTTTCCCAGATGCGGCTGCGAATGCGCTGACTGAGGCGTCCTGTTGGTACTTCTTATTCGCTGACACCTTCTCCGCGCTTCTATCTGCACTGTGGGAAAGAAGAGTTCGAGAAGCATTCCATAACCATCCGGAACTTTGAAGGAAGGTTTGCGACTTGGAATTACTCTGGCGGCTGGACTTCTCTGGATGACGGAAGTTCATGTGAGTTCAAGTGACGAGTTGCTACTGGAGTATTCGTTTTGCGAGAACCTCGTTCAAACACTTGGCTCCACGAACGTCATTGTATGGTCCTTCATTTAGGGGCCCTTTCACACCCTGTTCAGCGCCTTATTTCCTTCGTAAGCCATCGTCTATCTGCTTCCATTCCACTCGCCTTTCATTAGCTGTCGGCAGCTCGAGAGCGACTCCTTGTCGACCTGATTCTTCTTCTTCTTTCTCGAGAGAGAGAGTGAGACGGCGAAGGAGATGGAGCCGACGGCCTGTCGTCGGCGGTTTCTATTATGCGCCGCTCTCGTCCTGAGACTGGTTCCGCGGCGCTTATTTCGATTGCGCCGGCGTCGTCGTCGAGCAGGAGATGGGCGCCGGAAGACGAAGACGACGACGTGTGCGCACACCGCTTGTGGCTTCATCAAAGCGACGCGAAAGAGTGAGAGAGAGGGAGGGAGATGTAGCCGGACGACGACGGACGGCCCGCCCATCGCCGGTGTTTGTGTGAAGCGGCTCGGATTCCGGTACGGCGCCGCCGTAGCTGCCGTCATAGCCGGTCAGTCACTTGAGTTCTCTTCTTCTCCTTCTTCTCCCGAATGCCTGCCGTTGCCGGTCGAAGCTAAGAGCCCCGGCCGACCGGCTGGGCTGAGGCGCTACGAGACGACGAGCGATGACTGTACGCGCGCCGGCGGCGGCGCGCAGCTCGCTCCCTTGTCTGTTTGCGCAAACCTTACATATTCTCGAGCTGCCTACTTACCGGCGCTAGCTCGCTCGCCTGAGTTCGAGAGACGGGGGAGGGAGGGAGCTCCCATAGTATCTATTGTAGGCCGGCTCTCGTCCGCTCTGTTTTGACATACGTACATATTTCCAGCTGCGGGCGGCGCAAGAGCAAGTTGTACTAGTGGGCGCGCGAGAGAGCACGATTTCCAGGGGCCGCCAGAATGAGAAGTGGTCTGCTGCTGCTGCCGTCGTCGTCGTCGTCGAGAAGCTAAGCAAGCAAAGCCGCCGCCTCCTCCACTGAGCGCCCACCTGAGCGGGCGTGCGCAACCGCCGACGACTACCGAAGTTGCGCCAGTGCAACTGGAATGTAGCAAGAGAAGAGGAGAGAGGCGGAGACGGCGACGACGATCGAACAGGAGCTGAAATCCAGGAAAATCGAAGTGGAAGTTACCAACGATGGAACCGAGCAGTTCTGCGGTCGACCCATCGTCCAGTCTGGTCCTAGTCGACCAGCTGCAGACGTCGCTGCTGAGGAACATGGTTCGCCGACTCAAGGTGCGTGCGCCGTCCTGGCAACAAACCGATTTCGCGCTGGCGGCGCTTCTTTGCCTAACACCCAGGCGGGCGTTCTCGCGTCCAGCAAAGCCTCAGCTGGAGAAGAAACGCGAGCCGTGCGGGGCGCTAATTGAAGGTCGACGCTCGGCGCTCGTCTTCTTCAAATATTCAAGTTTGAAATCCGACTCGGAGCCGCCATTTGCGGCCGCGGGCCGGCGGTGCCTTTCGTCAATTTGTCGCTTGGGGCACCGAACCGCTCCTGTCGCGTCATCGTCGCCGTTTGCGGGGCGGCGCGTAGTGTCCGCGCCTAGCTAAAAGCTTTTCGCCCCTCCTCCCCCAACAACTCGGCACAACGGCTTTCGCCCCCTATTGTCGCGCCGCCGCCGAAGGTGGCGAAAGCAAATTTGCCAATCGCCGTAAAACCCCCCACACCGTCGTCGACTTCGCCTCCTCCCCCCGTGCTGCTAAGTGTCGTGTCTTTATGTCCGGTGGAAGTGCCAACGGGGCGAAGCGCTGCCGAATCGCCGCAGCTGCAGCTACTACCGGCCGGCCATCCCAGTGTTGTTGTTGACTCTCTGGTCTCCCCCAGTGCGATCTGCGCTGCTCAAAATATTTGTAGCCAAACACAATCGTAGACCTTGATTGATACAACTACTTCTGCACCTTGGCTGCGATTCGAAGCGAACACTATACCCGACGGACGTTGTCTCCACTGGGCCCGCCGCCACAAGTCATGGCCTCCATCTATCAGCTGATCGACATTACTCAACAGGCTCAAGCGATCGTGAGACATGACTGCTGACACTATGACAAAGTTCGACCAACCCTCGCAACCCCCTCTCTTTGCTATCTGTGACTGGTATCACCAGAGTTGCTACCGTAAATGTCAGACGTCGATTCGTCTCAAGGGGGCGCCAATCAGCGCCCTTTCGGGACGGCTATGTATGGGTTTACAATCAGGTCGGAGCGTTGAAACAAGCCGTTCTGATGATGATCGTGAGGAGAGGAGGAGAGAAGGAAAGAAGAAGGGGCCATAGATCTCTTCCGCATCTCTCTTGTCGTCGTCAGGCGCTGCTAGTCCTGCCGCTGCACTCTCCCTTCTTGTTCTCTCCTTCTTGCGCAAATGAGGAAGGCCCGACGACCGCTGCCGTTCGTGCCTCCGGGCAATATCTCAGCGGCTCCATTCGCGCGCCCGAGCGGCAGCGCCTCCCGTATCTGAAACGGTCGGTCGGTCGGCCGCGTCCCATCCCCCCTCTTTGGGTAGACTTTCAATGCGAAAGTCCCCTCTTCCTGCCTATAATCATCACACATCCCCTTGTTTCGCCCGGCCTCAGCCGGGCGAACCCCTACGAGAGCTTTTCGTGCGTGCGTGCGTGCGTGCGTTCGGAACGCTCTCATATCTCGGCGTTGGTAAGTCGTAGGAAGGCGATCTTGGGCTTTATGGATAGGTCTCGACTCACTGAGAATTGCGCTAAGAGGTTTCGAAATTCAAAAGTTTGAATTACGCGCGCTACAGTAACCCGAAGGTCAAAACTGAAAACGGCTCTAACTCGCTCGTCTTACGTCGTAGAGCGGCGCGCGATAGGTTAACTAAAAGGTATCGACGTGCGCTTTCGTTTGGCATTAAAACTTTTGTTAATTACGCAAACACGCAACACGAAAAGCGACATTATCGCGTTTTTAACGCAGAAATCGCTCAAACTCGCTCAGCGTGCGTCGTACGGAGACGATCTTGGGTTGGTTGGATAGCTCTCGACTCACTGATCATTTGTTCTTCTATTGGTCGAAACTCAAAAGTTTGAATTTCGGGAGCTACAGTAACCCAAAGGTTTAAAACGCAAAACTTATATAACTCTCTCGTCTTCCGTCATAGAGAGACGATCTTGAGTTCGTTGAATAGGTTTCGGCGCACTGATAATTCCGTTAAGAGAAGTCGAAATTCAAAAGTTTGAATTGTGCGCGCTACAGTAACACGAAGGTCCAAAACGCAAAACGGCTCTAACACGCTCGTCTTACGTCGTAGAGCGGCGTGCTATAGGTCAACTAAAAGGTCTCGACGTCCTCGTTCACTTTGCGTGAAAATTTTGTTAATTGCGCAAACACGCACCACGAAAAGCGACATTCTCGCGATTCTAGCGTTGAAATCGCTCTAACTCGCTCAGCGTGCGTCGTAGAGAGACGATCTTGAGTTGCTGGATAGCTCTTGACTCACTGATCAGTTGTTCTTCTATTGGCCGAAACTCAAAAGTTTGAATATCGCGAGCTACAGTAACCCAAAAGTTCAAAACGCAAAACTTCTCTAACTCGCTCGTCTTGCGTTGTAGAGCGGCATTCGTTCGACCGTTTGAAAGCTTTACGTTGAGGCAGTTGTTGAACGGTCATTCCTAAAGAAATACTTTTGTTTTTTTAAACCCTTGTCTTACGAACAACTTTGTCTGCTAAAAAAATTAATCCCGGGCGATCCCAATGTTGCCTTGCAACAACCGCTCAGAAATGCGTGTGTCTTGCTCAAAAAATTAATCCCGGGCGATCCCAATGTTGCCCTGCAAGAACCGCTCAGAAAGCAGCGTGTCAGAAGTAGCGCATGAATAGTGGACTCCGGGCGGGCGCGCGTCATATCGGAAAGGCTTTGAAATACTTTACAAAAGTATCCACTCTTTTACTCTTCCACTTTAAAATACTCACAAACCACTCTGTATTAATAAAACAACTCAACTTTTTTAAAACAGCTTGTTGTCTTAGGGGGAAGGGGCAGGGGAGAGGACTGCCGCTGGCCTCTTCAGTTAACGAGGTTTTGAGGCGGGGCGCCTCCGCCGGTCGCGCCCTCACCTTGTCTTGTCGTCTCTCCCTTTCTCTCCTTTCCGAGCCGAAAAATTTCATTTGCATCCGTGGCGGGGTGGGGGCGCGGCGCCTCCGGTTTTATATTGATATCAGGCCTGAAACCGAAGGACTCCGCAGGAGGAGGGAGGAGAGAGAGAGAGCGAGGGGAGGGGAGGGAGGAGTTGTTAGCGCCGGCTCTTCCGAAGAACAATCGGCGGCGGCGGCGGCATTCCCTCGCGCGGCCCTTAGCGCGGAGGAGCGCCCCCCTTCATTCGGCAGAAAGGGCAGCGAACGGCGCCGCCTTTGCGCATGAGCTGCCGTGCCGCCGCCTGTTGTCGACAGACGGGTGGGACAAGGCAAACAGCCAGGCAGTGGACGAAGGGACGGCGCAGCTGCGGCGCCGGCGAAGCAGCAGCAGCAGCCGAAGACGAAGCCCACGGGCGATTCCTATTTAATCTGATATTTCCCCCTTCTTCTCCTCCTTCTCTCCACTCCTGCTCCTCAAGCGGACACTTCCCCTCCT